>LPNX011027855.1:118894-327566 GCA_001517045.1 Pseudotsuga menziesii
AGACTTCGGCCTAAAGAAACTCAAAATCTTTCCCGTGAATTTTTAATGAGTCCAGAAAAGTCAACTCGCGGCCTCCTTACTGTTTTTAACGAGCTCGAAGGAGAGTAGAAAGAATGCTCTAAATGCGAGGAGACGAGTGTCATAGACAGGCGAACCTAGTTCCAAGCGCAAGGAACAAACCTATGCATAATGCAAGGAAAGTGAGCAAGATAAGGACACTCGGGGAACGTCTCCTCAAGGTAAAGGGTGTCAAGTTGCAAAGGAAAAATGATACAAGGTTGGGCGATAATGAGAACAAAGATGAGGGCTTATACAACGAGCTAAAAGCGTGGAAGCCGGCATCAGGCTCATAAGCGCGAGTAGGGCACATGCAAATGCAATTACGACTTGAAAAACAAGGCGAGGCCAGTAAACAGTTGTGAATCCAACTAAAAATCCTGTCTCCAAGAAACAACAACATCAGAATCATATTTAGAAGAAAGGATCCGATGCGGGTCACTTTGGTAGAAACACATGTGACTTTGCTATCTTCTATAAAAAGTAAAGTCAAGGTAGAATCAACCAAAGAAAATTCTATAGAACCAAGGCTCGAGGGTTTATAATCAATAAGATCAACCTCAGAAGGAGAGAAAAAATCCACAAGGGAGATCGAGTCTGCAGGAACAAACTCAATATCACAGGAGTTGAAAAATTCATAAGAAAAATCAAACTCATCAGGATCACTGACTTGCTGTTCGAAGAGAGAGTCCAAAGACTCAACAAGACCAACATAAGAAGAAAGGTCAGGATTACTAGGAAAATCAGGGTTAGACTTAGTCACAACTGAACCAACATCCAAAAGAAGGTCAGACTGTATCAAAGACTCTAGGAAGACTTCATCTGAAGGAAGGAGATCATCCGAGATAGGACACATGTCTAAACTTTCAAATGGATCGACAGAGTGGAGAGAAGGCTCTACAGTCTGTATAGGATGACTCACCCGGTCAACTGCTGGGACCAAGTCCCGAGAAGGTAAGCATGAAAACAGAGGCTGCTTCTCAGTAGCAATTGAACACAAAGGACAAGAGGCCACATAGTTCACATGTGGCGGGGTAGTGTCTATAGAAACACTGGAAATCAATAAAGGAAGGAATTGGTCTCTAGTTGGGTCAGGAGAAGGATCAAGAAAATCCAATTGATCGATAGTGACAATTTTTTTGCCATGATTAAAGTACATCACATGAAAGAATGTTGATACCACAGCTTGCATGGCATAGACATAATCACTTCCAAGGAGCATATTAAAGTCCAAGGGGTCTTCTATCACCATGAACTCAACTAAGACGGTCTTCCCACCCAAAGTAACAGGTGTTTGAGCAAGAATTCCCAAGGCTAAACAAGTTCTTCTATCAAATTCCAGTAACTGACTAGGAGTCGACACAAGACTGGGAGATCCCATGCCTCGCCAAGCATGAGCAGAAAAAATACTAACTGAGGCTCCTTCATCAACAATACAACGAGCAATCGTGTAGGGTTCAACTTTGACCTTTATCTGGAAAGGTGCATTAGAAGGAAGGCACGGCTCAACTAGGCTATCCCAATCAAAGGAAGCAATCCCAGAGCTTGGTGGGGGTTGATCCGAAGCAAGTTCAGTTCCCCCTTGTTCAGTAAGTTCTGAACTGGCAGTGAAGAAAATGTGACTAGTAGACACTTCACTCTCCAAAGGAAGAGTGGGATTGATCGACAATGGAATCAATTCAACCGCTTCGTGAAAGTCACTCTCCGAAGGGAGAGTGGGATTGACCAAATATGACATTGGTTCAATCACATCAAGATCACTCTTCGAAAGAAGAGTGGGATCGACCAAATCTGAGATTGGTTCGACCACTTGATCAACCAAAGGCTGACTAGGTTGTTGACAAACTATAGGTTGTTCAGGAGAAGGAAAATCTTGAGTCTTGGACCACACTCTTCGCAGCTCTGCGATAGTAGGGCACAGGTGAGTAAGATCATCTCCCTCGCATAGCATACAAGGGAACTTAAGTTTGCACTTCGAACGACCAGTTTTCTCAACTGTGTCAAGATGACTCGCAGTGGCTAACTATTTTCTCTCAGCATGACCTGCAGAGGCTAAGAGTTTGCCCCCAGCATGAATTACAGAGGCTAGGTTATTGGGTCCAACCTGACTAAGATAGGTTGGTTGTTGAAAAGCTTCAGAATGTTCAAAAATGGGATGACCATGAACCCAAACTTTTCGCACCTCCACAATAGAAGGGCATTTATAAGTAAGGTGGTATCCCTCACAAAGCTTACAAGGAAACTTGGGCTTGTGTTTTGAATGGGTAGTCTTTTCAACAGTGTCAAAATGACTCGCAGTGGCTAACAGATTGTCTCC
This sequence comes from Pseudotsuga menziesii, assembly GCA_001517045.1. Lineage (NCBI taxonomy): Eukaryota > Viridiplantae > Streptophyta > Pinopsida > Pinales > Pinaceae > Pseudotsuga > Pseudotsuga menziesii. Next base: position 121,269 of record LPNX011027855.1, read on the forward strand.
AGCATGAACCACAGAGGCTGAGAGACTACCCCCAACATGACTTGCAGAGGCTAAGAAACTGGATCCAACATGACTTACAGAGGTCAGATGGGCACCACCAACATGAACAACAGAGGTTGAATGGTTAGGATCAACATGCTTTTCAGCAGTTGAGTGTGTGCCCCTAGCATGAACAACAGAGGCTGGGTGGATGGATCCAACATGAACAACATAGGTTGGATGGGGAGGTTCAACTTGAACAACAGAGGTTGAACGGGTGCCCTCAGCATGAACCACAGAGGCTGAGTGACTGGATCCGACATGACCTGGAAAGGTTGGAAGGATCCCACCATCATGATCAAAAGATGCTAGATGGTGAAGATCAACTTGACTTGCAGAGGTTGAGTGCTTAGATACAACATGACCTGCAGAGGTTGGATAGGTACCCCAAGCATGAACACCAGAGGATGGGTGGTGAGGTTCAACTTGACTTGCAGAGGTTGAACGGGTGCCCCCTTGCTTATGTGCCTTCTTCCTATTCCTCCTTCTTTTACTCCTTTTAGACTGCCGGTTACTAGTATCAGTACTTTCACCGCATGAGGTAGAAGGAGGAGGAGAATCAACTACAGGTGAAGGGGAAGTAGTGTTTTGATGCCCTTGATATAAGGAGATTACTTGAGAAGCATTAGAAGCATTTAGGACAGTTGGAGTGGAAAACAACCACACCGGAAGCCCTAGGATGAATCCAGGTAGATTCAGGGTGGCCATCAAGGGAACACCAAAATTCCCCGTGAGAGGAATAGTACAAGGAGTTCCCAGCATGGGGATCTCTTGGTTGGTGTTCGAAGGGGTGCTAGCCATAGTTTCAAACCAGAAGACAAAGTTTGAGGTTGATAGGCAACCAAAATTACAAAGCACACACCTAAAGGCACACTAAGTACAGACAAACCACACAGCACTCACTAAAAAATTCCTAAAGCCAAACAGACAAACATGTATAAGATGTACTTTCCAGAAGAAAGCTTATAGACAGTTACTTGGCGTCCCTGTAGATGTTCTTAGGCACAAGTGGAGGAATCACCCACCACCCTCCCACACCTTCTACCGGGGTTACCTTCCAAGCCTGTCTAAGGTCAACCAGAAATAGCCTTCCGGTGTACCTGTGTATGAACCCTAGATGTCAAGAGACTAAAGGCTACCTTGGCTATACCAACAGTCTGGGGGGACAGTCGCAAGCCGGACTCGTACACATGGGCAGGGTAGCTAAGCCCGAAACTCTGTCTAGGACAGAATCCCCAGATGCGTAAAAGTCCTTAGTTACGCTTTGACAAGGATTCGGAGGGTTATCTCCTCTGTCCAAGCCTCCACGCGGCCTCATACTTAACTCCCGTTTGAGAGGAGCTTCCCAGATACAGTCGATAAAGTCAAGGATTTACCTAGTGATTGGCCAACTACGTCTGAATTTAACACTTGTGACGAGTTGAAACTCCCTAATCCACAAGTCTAGCCTGAGCTAGTTGGTGTATGACCCTATAAAATAAAACTTACTAGTAATTTTTAAATTATATCGTTTATTTTAAGGGTTGTTTTTAGTCAGAGGGTAAATGGCATGAAACTTATGTGGTGTTTTGACTCAAAAGTTGAAACAAAATGACTAAGAAAAGAGAAATGAACTGCAAAAATAAAAAACTATTCTCTTTATTTTTCTTTTTCAAATAGAAACTTGAAAGCCACAAAAGAACAAATTCTTTTTATATTTTTTCAAAAACAATGATATGCCATGCAATCTAGACTAAAAACCTAATCTACATGCATATAAAGCAAACATGTGTTTTTATCTTTTTCTTTTATAAATGCAAAAGAAAAATCAGCCTATCAACTAATGCAAGCAAGTACTGAAAGCAAAGCAAATAGACAACTACTCTACACCCCACAAATAAACCCTAGGTTTCCCTAAAGTTAGATATCAACCTTTCTTGAAAAGAAGGCTTACAAAAGTAAATAAGCCAACAACTCTGGAATGAAGAGACTGAGCAAAAAGACTGACATAAACAAAGGTCAAGAAGTCCCAAGTATCAATCTAAACCTACAAGTAGAGGCTTCTCAGTACCTTGTCCAACAAGGGCAAGCCAAAGAAGGAGGTGGGGGGGGCAAGCAGCAAAAACAAGTATAGGTTCTTTTTAATTTTCTTTTAAAAATAAAAAATAAAAACTACCTACAAAGCAAAGTATGCAGATAACAAGAACAAAGCAAAAGGAACTTTGCTATACAACCACCAAACAAACTCTAGAATTCCCTAAAGTCAGTATAAACCCTACTTGGACGGAAGGCTTGCATAAAAGACAAGTCAACTACTTTGGCATGGTGAAGTTAAACAACAAAAGAAGAAGGAAACCAACACCAACAAGCTTCTGAAATCAAACAAAGATCACTGACAGAGGCTGACCAAAAACATAAGCCAAAAATCATACCAAGCAAAGGAGGCAGGGGGAAAGAGCAAAGAACAAACCCTAATGCTATAAAAGGCTTACCACATAGATAAAGAACAACCAAAAAGGGATGACACTAACTCCTTGGATTCATGCACCTGCAGAGGACCCTAAAATACCTACCCAACACACCTTTAAACAGAAGAAAAAATCACAAAAGAGGAAAAAACCATGTTTAAAGGGGCATTCGCGGGTTGCACTACTGGCAGGTCGCGGATCATACGCGGCTTGCTAATACATCAAGTTGCGTATATAAGCATCCACGAGTTGTATAACTGGAAATTCGTGGATCATACGCGGGTTTACAATAGAGCAAGTCGCGAATGTCAAACCAGACGCACGACTGTTCAGTTAAGCAAGTCGCGGATGGGTGGAAAAACTCCCAAAAAGGTCAAAAACTGCCTTAGGAAGGCAGGGGAGGTGTTCTATCAGAATTATAAAGTGTTCCTAAGTGGAAAGAAGGACCTGAAACAATGCAAAAGACTGAAAGAAATAAAGAGAAACCCCAAGCAGACAAGGCTATCCCCAGCGGAGTTGCGAGTTCTGTTGTAAAGGAAAGTATCCTATGGCTAGGGTTTAAGAGGCCATCAACATACTGGGGTTGAAAGAGAGATGCACAATGTTCAGCAAGCATATATAAGCAAGTTTCTAAGATGAGAAAGTTCCACACCTGACTAACTAAAGGCTGGTCCAAGCTTTCTCTTCAATCCTCTTCTTGCTCCTCTCGCTCCAAGAGACCTGCAAAACGAATTATACCTTCCTCAAACCATTATGACCACATATAAACAAATTATAATCAAATAAACATGAAACAATGATCTGAATAACATCATATGATCATAAACAGAGATTCAATCACACATTGAACAATGATTTGGGAAGAAGAATGACATCACATCTTTATTAATCTTGAAAACAAGTACAAGTATACCTTCTCTTCAAGTTTGGCACCTCACGAAACCTTGATCCGGTTCTGCTGCTTCTCTTCTCCAAGGAACTCAGCCTCCAAGCTCTGCAACACAAGGAGAATGCTTCTAGGGAAAAGGTGTGGGCAAAGAGAGTCCTGATTCCTCCAGCATAACAATGCAAAAATTCAAGTCCCCTCTCATGGACCTCCCTACCTCTATTTATATGCTTAAGGAAGAGTTAGGGGCGAAGACAAAGTGGTTACAACTGAAAAAGTCAGTTGCATAACTACCCAAACTAACTGAATATCAAAAGGCGTGTTTTTTATATTTTTAAAAGGCATCCACGGGTTGCATATCTGGACAATCGCGGATACAAAAAGTATACGCGGGTTGCTAGTACAGAAAGTCGCGAATATGAGTAACTTTTTGTATTCGCGGGTATGATATAGAGCAACTCGCGTATCATTCGCGTGTATGCCTTAAGGAAAGTCGCGAATGGACAAAAACGCATTTTTAGCGTATTTCTGAGCATTTTCATACTTTGTTGTCTTCTGGAAAGTTTTAGCTAACTGAAATACCTTTCCAACGATGCAGAGATGAGGTCAAATGGAGTTACAAAACTCAATATATCAGTCCTCCAAGTTAGGTGCTTTTTCAGTGACTTTCATGAAGTGCCGTCACGGAAGTGTCGACATGCGACGAAATCATGGGAAAGTGGTCACAGGTAGAGATGTGTCATTTTGAGCTATAAAAATAAGAAGGATGATCAATTGGTGCTCTCAATTCTTAGCAAACTTGGCCCAAAATACTCAGTGTTCGTATCCACCTTTCACTCCAAGAGACTGAAAACTCCTCATTGGAAAATTCCATCCCTTGATGCCTTTACAAAATATCTTATTCAGGAACAAGACAAGTTGATACATATGGGGGATCTCAAACCCTCCAAGAATCAGGATCTCTCAGCTGGGGAAACTAAGAATTTGCAAGCAAAGGGGAAGAAACAAGGAAAATATAAGAAGAACTTCGATTTCAAGCCTAAGGATAGGCGTAATCCTTTAGAAGGAGCCTCAAGTTCCAACAAGGACAAGCACAAGAAGTTTGACGAGGCCAAGTGCTCTTATTGCAAGAGAAGAATCATCCATAGAATATACGTATGAAGAAAACCATAGACCATATGTCTAGGATCCTTGAACATAACAATATTCCCCTTCCTAAAGGTGCAAAGAACTCTAATGAAGGAAATAAGACTGGATATCATGAGAGATGTCATGCTCTAAATCTAGGATTTTCCTAGTATCAATCTTTTATCATTGATTTTGGATCCTCCCACCACATGGTTGCCTCTAAAGAATCATTCTCTTCTATGTATCTCTGTGGAGGACCAAGAATCCACATGGGATATGACTCACAAATCCAATTTGTCGGGAAAGGCTCCATCAAATTTGAGCATGGAGTGTTCAAGAATGTGCTCTATGTTCCTTCCCTAGAAGAAAATCTATTATATGTATACCATATGACTCATACTGGCTCACCCAAGCGAGTCGCATTTGATCCTGACATAGTCAAGATATTGGAAATCTCTATTGGGAATATGATAGAGAAAGGAGTTGCTAATCACTCCTTCAAGGCACATGATTTTTCTCACGTTCTTCCTAATTCATATCCTAGTTCCTTATTGACTCCTTCCAATGACATAAGCAGGTTGTAGGATGAAATATTTGGCCATCTGAACTTCAAGTATCTCCAGCAGCGGGACAATGAAAATATGGTTGAGTGATTGCCTCTCATCAAATCTTGTGAAGGTGTGTGCACTGGTTACTTAGTAGAGAAGCATCTGGAGAGAATCTACGAGGTTGGTAAGGAAAGAAGAGTTGATTGCACACTCGAATTGATTTATAGTGATGTCTCTATACTGATGCCTACAACATCTATAAATGGATCCAGATAATTTCTGGACTTCATTAATGATTGTTCAAGGTATTGTTGGATCTAGTTTCTAAAGCATAATTCTATGATATTTGATACCTTCCGAATTTTAAAATCCTTAGATGCGAACACTCTTAGGAAGAAGATCAAAGCACTGAGATTGAATAATGGAGGAAAGTATGTCAAAAGATAATTCCGGTAGTTGTGTGCTTCAACATGTATTCAAATGCAACACTCGGTACCATACGCACCACGACAGAATGGTGTAGCTTAGAGGAAGAACAAATATATGAAAGAGATGGATACATGGCTTCTTGAAGCAAGAAATATTAATCCATATCTACGGGTTGAAGAAGAAAATTGTGCTTCGTACATCCAGAATAGATTTTCTCGCAAGTTAGTGATTTGGGTCACTCCTTTTGAAGCATTGATGGGACATAAGCCCAATGTCTCACATCTGAGAGTTTATGGCTCCAAAGAATGGGCCATAATTCCTATTAACAAGAGGAAATCCTTCCAAGATCATAGTAGCAAATGCATACTATTGGGGTGCAGACGATGCAAAAGCATACAAACTCATGGATATTTCAACCAAAAAGTGCTTCATAGAGCGCAATGTTCAATTTTAAGAAGATCATGTGCATGATCCACAGCCAGCTGAAGAAGGTATTATTACTCGACCAAATCCATTTGCAGATAATGATGTATTTACTAATATTTCAGATTCAAAGTCCAAACAGGAGGATCAATATTATTAATATATTAATGTTGAGAATGAACCTCATACAGATACAAATCTAGATCCAACACCTGCTCCCAATCAAAGTCCTAAATGGTCCCAAAATCTCATTGAAGCAGCTGGGAATAGTGTTGGGGATCCAAATGACAGAAGAAGGACAAGATCTTAGTATCAACATGAAAACCTTGCACTCTTCCATTATGGTCCACTTATCCTAGAGAGGCGCTTCATGATGATGGGGTTAGATCCTCAGTGCTATAAAGAGGATTTCTGTGATCCAAGATGGAATGCAGCTATGGACGACGAGTTTGATTCGCTACAAGACAATAAGACTTGGGATATTTTCACTTTTTCTCCTGGGAGGAATTTATTTCAGTGCAAATGGGTCTACAAGACCAAGCTAGTAGTTGATGGAACCACTACCAAGTACAAGCATCAGTTAGTGGCAAAGGGGTACTCACAAGTCCATGGGATGGACTACAATGAGACATCCGCTCCTAGTTTTGGCCATTGTATCTTCGAAGAGGTGGGAGGTACATCACATGGATGTGAAGAGTGCCTTCCTCCATGGTGACGTGGAAGAGGATATCTATGTGAGACAACATGAGGGGTACACTACAGATTCCTCCTTGGTTTGCAAACTGAGGAAATCTCTCTATGTGCTCAAGAAATCCCTAAGGGCATGGTGTGCCAATATGGATGCCTTCCTACTGTCACATAAATTCAAGAGATTCAATTCTGAATGCAATGTCTACATGGAGAAAAAAGGGGGATTCTTATTGTTCATTGTTCTATATGTGGCTGAATTGCTCATTATTAGTGGCTCATCTACTAAATTGAGAGGCATCAAGTCAGATTTGAGCGAATCATTCTGTATGACTGGTATAGGACTGTTAAGGCAGTTTATTGGTCTCAAAGTAATTAAAAAAGATTGAGAATCATAATTACACAGTCCATATACATAGGATACTTTCTCAAATATTCCACGTGACTGATTGTAAAGCATCACCCTTTCCCTTCCTATCTGGCATCAAGTTGGAATAACGTGGTTCCACACCATTGGTTGATAGTAAAATCTAAAGAAAATTGATTGGTATCCTATTGTACCTCACCCATTCGAGGCCATATTTATCGTATGTTGTGGGTGTTGTTTCCATATACATGCAGGAGCCACATGAGTTGCATTAGAAAGCATCAACACATGTCTTGCATTATGTGTAAGGTACGAGGGAGTTGTGATCCACTATTCCACTGGTGCATAGTGGTGGTATAAATCCACCTATAATACGTCAACCAAGATGATACCTTTTCAAGCATTGTATGGTTATGTGCCTCCTTGATGGAAGGAACTCATTCAAGGAGATGCAAAAGTACCTACAGTAAAAAGTCAACTTGAAGAAAATTAGAAGGTAATGCAAGTACTCAGGGATAATTTAACTATGGCACAAAATCATATGAAACAGCAAGCAAATCAATATAGGGTAGAAAGAGAGTTTGAAGTAGCAGATTGGGTATTTGTAAGACTTTAGCCATAGAAGCAATTGTCACTTAAGCAATAAGGAAAGAATAAATTAGCCCCCAACTTTTATGGGCCATACCAAATTATCCAAAAAATTAACCTGGTATCGTATGAATTTAACTACCAGAGAAGAGTCGAATTCATAATGTTTTTCATGTTTAAAACCTCAAAAAGCACTTGGGTCAACATAAAATTGCTCAAACAGAACTTCCTACGTTGGATGAAGAAGGGAAACTTGTATTAGAACCAGAAGCCATCCTCAACACAACAGAAAGAAGACTATGCTATTGCATGGTCAGGGAATACCTCATTAAATGGAAGAGTTGTCCAGAAGAAGACGCTTCCTGGGAAATAGAGAAGTTCACTCAACAACACCTGTCCTTACCTTGCTTTGAGGACAAAGAATATTAAAAGAAGAGGGAAATGTTATATATATATATATATATATATATATATATATATATATACACAAGAAGAAAAGGAAATAATAAATAAAACATAATAATGTTAAAATTGCATAAATAAATTATAAATAGTCATGAAACAACATGAATTTATGAAAAGTCATAATTATTCCCCGTAAAACGAATATATATATACAGGATTTCTTTGTAAAAAATATCATATTATACTTTATTAATAAAATTTTATATTTTATCAGCCTTCGTTGAGTATTTTTCTCTTGTAATTTTCTAGCATTCTAGGGGTTAGGTGGGGTATAACACCCTCCCTCCAGCTCAATCCAACATTTTGTTTGAAGTGATTCTCTTATTTGAGCGTGTTTTGGCACCTGGGGATACAAATACCCTAGGTAGTATACCTTAAGCCTACCTTATGCTATATTTTATTATTATTTTCTTTTATTTTTAAGTTGACATTTTAGAATTTCAAATTTACTTATTTTAAGGCATGTAGGCCTAGATATTTTAAAAAGTGAGTGTGAGATCATATAAATGGATCTCCTCACTTTCATTTCAAAAAGAGAACTCATGGGATAAAACATTATGTTACTTTTCTACCCTTCTAGGGCTCTTTGGATGTGATGCGCTCCTCTTGAGGAATGATTTTTCCTGGGTTTGATGATCAATGCTTGGAGTTTCTTTGGTTCAACGCTCTTGCTGAGGTGATGTTAGATTTGTTTGCTTAACACATGCACAAGGAATTATCTAGGTTTTGTATATTGATCTCTCGTTTCTACTTGTTAATGAATGATGTATGTTTATGGATTGAATGGTAGCCTTTAGGGTTGCATTTTGTCTTGGATAGATATTTGTCAATGTTAGGCACCTTAGTTGTGGAAGTACGTCCTTTTAGGAGAACTTCTAGGGTTAGAAATTTAGGGCTCTACGAGTTAGTTGTAAGTCTAGTTTAATCTTCTCTATAGGCTAGTTATTCACTCCTTATATTCCCTAGGTTAGGGGTCAAGGATGATTTTAAGGAACCACACTTATTTAAAAGTGTATAAATGTTGGCGAATCGTACCAATTCTTAAAACACCAACTATAAAATGTTTGGCGATATTTTTCAAAAAATATTTTAATTTCCAAGGATTTTATATTGTTTATATAATAATTTGGCGATTTTTACGGTGAAAAAAGTTTACCCCATCAAAATTGGGTGAAACAGGGCTTCAAAAAAAGCAAAATGGCAAATATTTTTTTGGAGAAAAACATGGAAAAATAGCCCATGGGCTAAATTTTACCCCTAAAATTATCCCTGGTTAAGGTAGGATTGTGCTAGGGTTTTGTTCCCTAAGTCTCAAACATCCCTCTTTTCCAAAACCTAGTCGATAGGGTTAGATAGATTGCATTTTGCATCTATAAATTTGCATTCTCATGGTAAAATTAGGGTTATAATTAGGTCTCCATTTTTATGTTGAAAACCCTAAAAATAAAAATAAAATTATTTTTTTTCATTTTTTTTCCTTCCTAAAATTTCTCCCACCTTTCCTATAATTTTTCCCTAGCCTCTTAAGCCCTAAAAACCCTAAGGTGGAATTATAGGGAACCCTAAAAATCCAAAAATTGCAAAAATCTCAAAATCTACACTAAAAGGCCCTAAAACAATCCTAATTTTGCCCTAAAATCCCTAGTTTCCTTTTACCCTCGTTGCTTCCCTAGTACTCTCTCTCTCTAATCACCTCTTGAGTCTCCCTTTGTGACAACTCAAACACATACCTTAGGGATTCCCTTTATAGTGGCATCCCTCCTCTCTACCCAAACCTTCTAACCTACACATGCACAAACAAGAGGTTAATAGATGTTAATAACAAATGTAATCTGTGTTTTGACTTAATGTAATGCACTAGAAATTTACCTTGATCGCTGCACTTAAATGTTACACTTAGTCTGCAAATATACACATTCATCTCGAACTTTATGTTAACCATTACAAGCACTAAGTTGGATTAGCTAAGGTGCATATGGAATCAATGTTGAATGCTTTCATGAATTCAATTTTACACTACTAGTATGTACTGCTGGTGTAACCGTTACTATTGTTGTCATACTACACAATGTTAGCACAGATACACATACTTGTTTCAGTCTGTGTTGGTTATTGCAAAATTAGTTAAATAGACACAAGTGAATTACTTGTTTATGCTAGTATACTTCTGCTGTAAAATCTGATTGTGTAAGTGACTGAATGGACACTGTTGTACATGCTGCATACTCATATGAGAACCAAACCTTAACACATGACAAATAGTGTTTATTTCTTGTGATAATAATAATGGTACTGCTACTATGGCTTGTCCTAAAACTCATGTCCAATGCTGCTATAATGAATGATTGAATACTTACTATTGTTATTCACTTGCACATAGTCATGTTGTTATACTAATGTGGTACATGATATTTGTACATGCACCTTGTTACCGGTTGAAATAGAATTCCAAGCCACCAGCAAGCATATGCGGAGAAAGTAACCATTGTCACCTTAGTCACTTCTCCTAACTTCTTCGGAAGTCGAAACCTCCTAGGGGAGAGCCCTATGGAACTATGCAGAAGATGGCACTTGGACACCAAATAATATCTTGTGTGTGTGCAAGGTTAGTGACTAGTGCCTAATGAATTCTAGAAGAGGGTATGAATAATAGGAGTTCACTCATCCAAGGATAAACCAATTGCATAGCTAATTTGAATAAGCCAATAACAAGTGCAATATGTAGGAATTAGCAAAAATACATGTATTACATCGTTACTAAGTAATTAAAGCCCACATGTACAAGTAGTAATAGTGATATGCAGATATTAACCAAAAGTAATTTATCACAATAATCTAAAGCAACAATAAAAGTAACATGTGTCATTCATTCATGCAAGAATTTATGAAAACATTAGTTATATATAGATAGATCAATTATGAGGACATCCGAGTTTTTAGGGAGGGACCAAAATTTTAGGGCGCGAAATTTTAGGGGGCGAAAATTTAGGGAAAAAATTTAAGTGCCCAAAATTTTAGGGCATGGAATTTTAGGGCCCATAAATTTAGGTCACAGAATTGTAGGGGTGGAATTTTAGTGCCCGAGATTTTATGGCGCGGAATTTTAGGGCACATAATTTTAGGAGCCGAAAATTTCAGAAGGCCAAATATTTGATTTTTATGAGATTTTTATAAATTTTGTAGACCTAAAACTAACCTAGAACTAATCCTGGAAACTAGGTTTTGAAAATGAAAATGGTGTGAGATCCAAGGGAAACCCTACCCTAGCACAACCCCTACCCAACCTAGGGCTTCTAAGGAGAAAGGCTAACCTAGTGAAGAAGTGTCCTATGGTAAGCAACTAGCCTAGAAAAACTAAGGAGAAACCCTAGGGCACCCTCATAAGGAGACGTGTCATTGTTTGCTAAGGTGACAAGAAGGAAGGTAATGTCCTATCCTAGGGAAAAGTGCAGCTCTAAGGCTACCAATAAGACTTAGACATGCACATCCACCAACATCCCAAAAAAAAGGTAAGAAGCTTGACCTCCTTGTGCTTGTGTTCATCCAACAAATCGAAGCATCACCAAAAGCAGAGATTCACCAAATAATTACCAGAAAAATAACTTGCATTAACCAAAAAACTTCCTCAAGAGGAGTGCATCCATCGAAAGAAACCCTAACAAGGGTAAAACAAGTGCATAGTGTATTATCCTATAAGTTATTTACAAATGAAAGTGAGGAGATCTATTTATATGATCGCACACTCACTTTTACAAATAAAATTCAGTTCAACATGCCTTAAAATAAGTAAATTTGTAGTTTAAAAGAAAATAATAATAAAATAAAGCCTAAGGTGATATTTCTGGGTATTTGCATCCCGAGGTGCCAAAACACGCTCAAATAAGTGAATTGCTCCTAATGAAAGGCCAGACTAAGCTAGAAGGAGGGTGCTATGCCCCATCTAACCCCTAGAATGTTGTAAAATCCCTCAACACCCTCCTCAAAGCAAGGAAATGACCTGGAATGGAAGATGTCTTCCTCTGAGAAAAGAAGGCTAAGGAGAGAAAGGACCCATTGACTGAAGGGATAGGAGGGTGTACAAAGTGGCTGCGAGTGTCTTATGGCTGAACCAGGAGCCATGAGAGTGCGCAAGAAAGAAATGGATCCATGAGGCCCAATGGTCAACCTTTAGGGGCCTCAAATTCCAACCCTGAGGTTAAAAACATGTTTAAAGAGTAGTCAGCAATGCCATTAAGCCATAGTACCCTTAAAGGAGGACCAAAGGGTCCATCCATGACCACCATTACTCAATAAAACCCCTGTCGGTCGAAAAAATGGCCCTCTTTCCCTCGGGTACACCTAAAGGTGCATTGGGTATAAGTGCAGTGGAACATGGGCTCCAACTACGGGACGAGTGCTCTTCCCGGGAGTCCTCAAGAACCTGTGAATATACTAGTACCTATAGACCTACACACATATCAAATTCCTGAGAGATTAAAAGCATCTAGAGGCGGACATTTATGTCCTGGCTTGTTCGCAAAATGAGGGAACAAACTAAGAACAATGAAAACTAACTAGATAATGAGAAGACGTCAAATGCAATGCATAGAAATATGCCTAATGCAACTAACATAACCTAAACTCGGTATCCAAAATAGGTTAAGTGAAATCATACCACCAATGTAACCATTTAAGTAAGAAATTCATACCTGTCGTCTTACCTTTGTCCTTTAGTGTAATCCAAGACAATACCTCATTGATGATATGTTGAGTTTGTACCGGGATCTTTATCTTGATGAGTGCAGGAAACTAGACCTTCTTAAGAACCTGGGAAACTTGAGACTAGTTCCATGGAAAAGCATCACTTTGACAAGCTTTGCTGATCCATTCTTCTAGTGGGATTATGTATGGGACACCTCCACCATACATATCCTCTAAAAGTTTTTTCCTGAGGCTCGCCAATGAATCCTAAACATGGGAGGCTATCCGTGGAGTTGGATTTTGCAAATCTTTATATGTGAGTTGCAACCTATCTCTACATTTACTCAATCTTTTCTTTGTACATACAGGTATATTGCTTATCTTTTCCACAACCATGTTATTAACCCGAATAATCCCTCAAATTTTGAAATTGTCAACAATATAATCCAGACCTTCATGCTTCAGATAAAAAGATAAACAATAAATATTATGAAACTGAGGGATTAAAACCATACATGTCCACCTACCTTCCTTGCTCTTGTTGAGATGTATCATCAAGGGCTTGCCGATGTAGGGTAGAGCAGGTTGAACAACTTCTTCTATGCTTCTTGATGGGAACAACTGAAAGTGATAACCTAGGCCCATCATACACTGAATATCTGCAAAAGAATCCTCCGTACGGCATGCTTCCCTACTACAGGATGAGTATGATGGTAACATCATGGAAGAATCACTAGAGATACGGGGTTCCAAATATTTAAACTTTTCATCATAATGGGCCATCTACATATAACAACTACCTGCAAACTCTAGTGTTGTTCCATCTTCAATCATGGTGGAAAAAGGGTTGAGCCATTCTTCATCATTAGCCTCATAAGGGAAAGGAATGATCATATTTATTTCAACGGGGTATTCATAAGTTATGTCTTCAACATACCTGCTGGAGGTGGCTGAGAGTTCCTTGTCCCAAATAGTGTCAAGTTATGTCTCTTCATGAGTAACTTCATGAAGCTGCTCTTTCTCGTTGCAACATATGGATACAACACTACCTAGTATCGACGAATCATAAAAATCCACACCCATAAATGTCCCATAACCTTCTTCCTCATAATTCCCTTCATTATCTTCCCAAAGATCTAGCATGTCATAAGGAGTTTCTGTATGTTGGAAGGGAAGAATCGTCCAATCTTTCTGTTCCTCGGCTTCTTCAATTAGGACTTTCGGATCATCATATGTGGGACCACCATCATATTCATCTGCTTGGTCATCTAACGTGCTTAAGATATCATCAGTTAGACCTTGAACAATGGATGATTCAACGTGATATTTACTTTGGGCTTCCTTACTGAACAAGTCCTTCGCATGCTTGACATGAGATATCCATTCATCACGGCGCCCTGAATCCTGAATCCTAGTGGTTATAGAATATTTCTACCAATTATGCGAATGATGATATCATTCTTTTATCTATTCCCACAAACCATGCCAGGGCCTTTCCTCCCACGTGAAGGAAAAATGATCGCATGTAAACATCTTCTTCTTCTTTAATACCATATTCTGAAGCCATAGTCATAAACCATTCCACATGATGCACGACATTATCATGGTCACCCTTGAAGGCATGCCAAAATACCTCAGGTAACTCATCTGAATATCCCGGGAAAGCTGATAGATTAAGAGGAGAGAAACCAATTTCCATTTCTATAGCAGTCATATTATCGGGATCTTAAAACTCGAATGAAATATCATTTGTGGTTCCTTCTCTTTCATCATCTTGAGTCTGGACTTTTCCCAGGGTTTCTTTACATATTATGTCGATCATGGCCTTTATTTCTTGTTCATCCACACCATAATCCCAATCCACGTTGAATGCATTAATGAACTGCGTGAGTGAAGAAAAAAATTTGCAAGGAAAATCCTCATACCAATTTTTGACTGACAACTTTTCCTCTAGGTGAAGAGATAACAGAAATAGACTCATCCTAGTGTCTTCATGCACGATGCTACTTTCTCGGATGAATTCCAAGAATGTTTGAACATGGGATGCTGCATGGTACTTATATTGCTGGAACAATGGGAAAGGTGCCTTCCCACCATCTCGAATAGCATACTTGTGTGGCAAAACCTGGAATGCATGAGAATCCCAATATGTCCATCCACAATTCATAATTGGATGCCATCTTGACAGGCTTTCCTATCTTTATAGAGTACTTCTTTTATTTTTCTTTGATTGGAGTCGCCAAGAGAAACCTGCAAGGTTAGTTAAGAAAATATCACCAAAGTACTAAATAAAACAAGGGCGTACCTGACATATGGGACAGGCTAAACTCTTTGTGGAGTCTCTAGGTAATCCTGCAGGTTAGTCCTTAAAAAAAGGTATGCATTTATATATACTCGGGACTTCAAGACTTACCAAAGTGTTAAGCCTTGTTGGGATTTTCTTTATGGAATTTCCAGGTAAGATCTACAAGATTAGTCTTCAATAATATTTTCAAATACCCAGAAAGACTTACCTCAAATTTTATTATCGGATGTCATTCTTTCCAAGGCGTGAGTCACAACGACGCCAAAAAGTTACGCCTTGTTGGGCTTCTTCATTGTAGAAATAGAAACTTACCTCACAACTTACAAATAAATGTAGTTTTGCTAGGATACTAAATGACTCTAGATCAACCACTTCAAATTTTGAAATGGTCCCCAACAACAGCACCAAAATGTTACCAGTTGAAATGGCAATCCAAGACACCGGCAAGCATATGCGGAGAAAGTGACCATTGTCACCTTAGTCACTTCTCCTAACTTCTTCGGAAGTTGAAACCTCCTAGTGGAGAACCCTTTGGAACTCTACAGAAGACACTTGGACACCAAATAATATCTTGTGTGTGTGCAAGGTTAGTGACCATTGCCTAATGGATTCTAGAAAAGGATATGAATAATACGAGTTCACTCATCCAAGGATAAACCAATTGCATAGCTAATTTGTTCCAATAAGCCAATAACAAGTGCAATATGTAGGAATTAGCAANATCTAAAGCAACAATACAAGTAACATGTGTCATTCATTCATGCAAGTATTTATGAAAACATTAGTTATATATAGATAGATCAATTATAAGGATAACCGAGCTTTAAGGAGGGCCTGAAATTTTAGAGCACATAATTTTAGGGAGGGCCCAAAAATTTAGGGCACAAAATTTAAGTGCCCAAAATTTTAGGGCGCAGAATTTTAGGGCCCAAAAATTTAGGTCACGGAATTTTATGGGGGCCCAAAATTTTAAGGCGTGGAATTTTAGGGCCCGAAATTTTAGGGTTCAGAATTTTAGGGCACGGGACTTTATGGCATGGAATTTTAGGGCCCAAAATTTTAGGAGCTGAAAATTTCGGGAGTCCAAATATTTGATTTTTATGAGATTTTTATAAATTTTGCAGACCTAAAACTAACTCCGGAAACTATGTTTTGAAAATGAAAATGGTGTGAGATCCAAGGGAAACCCTACCTTAGCACAAGCCCTACCCAACCTAGGGCTTCTAAGTAGAAAGGCTAACCTAGTGAGGAAGGGTCTTAGGTTAAGAAACTAACCTAGAAAAACTAAGGAGAAACCCTAGGGCACCCTGACAAGGAGACATGTCGTTGTTTGCTAAGGTGACAAGAAGGAAGGTAATGGCCTATCCTAGGGAAAAGTGCAGCTCTAAGGATACCACTAGGACTCGGGCATGCACATCCACCAACATCCAAACAAAAAGGTAAGAAGCCTAACCTCCTTCTACTTGTGTTCATCTAACAAATTGAAGCATGGCCAAATGCAGAGATTCACCAAAGAATTACCAAAAAATAGCTTGCATTAACTAGAAATATTCCTTAAGAGGAGCGCATCCATCCAAAGAAACCCTAATAGTGGCAAAACAAGTGCATAATGTATTATCCCAAAAGTTTTGATTTACAAATGAAAGTGAAGAGATTTATTTATATGATCTCACACTCACTTTTACAAATAAAATCCAGGCCAACATGCCTTAAAAAAAGTAAATTTGTAATTTAAAAGAAAATAATAATAAAATATAGCCTAAGGTAGGATTTCTAGGGTATTTGCATCCCCAGGTGCGAAAACACGCTCAAATAAGCGAATCGCTCTAAACGAAAGGCTAAAGTGAGCTCGAGGGAGGGCGTATGCCCCATCTAACCCATAGAATGTTGTAAAATCCCTCAACACCCTCTTCAAAGCAAGGAAACGGCCTGGCATGGAGGATGTCTTCCTCTAAGGAAAGAAGGCCAGGAAGATAAAAGACTCACTGACTGAAGGGCGAGGAGGGTGTACAAAGTGGTTGCAAGTGTCTCGTAGCTAAACCAGGAGCCACCATAGCATGCAAGCATGAAATGGAGCCATGAGACCTAGTGGTCAACCTTTAGGGGCCCCAGACACCAACCCTGAGGTTAAAAACCTCTTTAACGGGAAGTCAGCAGTGCCATTAAGCCATAGTACCCTTGAAGGAGGACCAAAGGGTCCATCCATGACCACCATTACTCAATAAAACCCCTTCTGGTCGAAAACATACCCCTTTCTCCCTGGGGTACACCTAAAGGTGCGTTGGGTACAAGTGCAGTGTAACACACCTTGTCGTTTACATTCGAGAAATAGGGCTTACCTTTGGGTGATTATATTGCTACGATACACCATTGTCTTCAAAGTGGGCATATTAATGATGATGACTACTGTTGCCTTGAATAATTGCTAAAACTTCATGTTGTACTTGGATAACTATTCATCTTACTACAGATACTATTGCACTTAAGTTTTTGGGTTGTGACAAATGCTTGTACTTGCACTTAATTATGCATATGTTTTGTTGGCTAACATTTGGACACATCTCCACTATAACAACAACTCCTCTTGTTCACCTTTCAGACTCCATTAGGCACTGATCACTAACAATTTCGAAAGAGAACACTTTGTCTTAGTGTCTTTGCATAGTCGAAATAGGGCTCTCCCCTAGGAGGCTCAAGCTTCCGAAGAAGTTGGGGACTAGTGACTAAGGTGACAATGGTCACTTTTCCCTCATATGCTTACTGGTGGCTTGGACTGCCATTTCAACCGGTAACACAACCGAACGACTTATTTGCAGTTTTGTTTAAATGTGTTATTATTAATTATCATTAAGACTTATGTTGATCCACGCTGACATTGCATCTTGGACAAAACGCCTTTGATGTTAAGTCATTATCTCTAAATGATCAAATGACACGGGGGATCAAGAAATTAATTACTTTACTTTATTTCATTGTACTTACAATTGAAACCTGAAATCATAGAACTTTTCTATTTCATAGAGAATGCAAGATTTTAGAAGTTCTTGGTCTTTTACATCAAAATGTAAAGAAAACTAACATTGTAATGGAAAAGTCATGGCACACTGCACTGGTTGGTCAACCCAATGATATTGTTCATAATGCTGAAAAAATCACACGGCATTTTAATACTATAAAGAGCTTTGTTAAATATATAATATTTTGCTAAGTAAATATATAATAAGTGCAAAAGTTGGGGAAAGTAATCTGTATGCTGCAAGGAGGAGACACAGACAACACAAGAACAACTACAATTATTATATTTGCTTGAATATGCAAATGTCATATGGCAAAGAGGAAAGAGGAGTAAAATTATAAACGAAGAAAAATCAGCATGGAAAAGTCTAAAATGGGTCAGGTTGTCTGGAGGTTTGGAGTAGTTGTCCCAAGCAGTGCTGCCTTCTCCATTGCCCCCTTTCTTCCAAGTTTTACATCTCTTTTTACAACCAAGAAACATGTAGCTAACCTAGAAACAGTTAGCTTTAGTGTTCATACATCTATTTTTATAACTTCTTTTCACATATCAGACCTTCCCCTCTGAATATCAGACCTTCCCCTTTGATAGCAATGGTCCCCACTGCTTGTTGTTTTCGGTGCAGAGGGGGTAATGGTGGTATGCATACAACTTGTGGCATGATAATTTGTGAACACATGCCCAATTTGAGGGATATAAGTTCATGCAGATTGTGCAGGAAAGCTTAACAGTATCCTAGTGCCGTACGCGCTGGTAGCAAAACTAGGTGCAGGATGAAGATAGCCATAGGTTGTGTCCATTGCTTTAGAAAAGAACTTAATCCGGAACCCGAGGCTAAACCATGCATATCGACAATTGGAAGAATATTGCTTGGCATATGAAAAGGTTCCATGAGATGCAGGAGATGATGTCCCTAAGTCATTATGGCATGGAGTAAAACTCTTTGCACTTGAATCGAGTTGGAAATCCTTTGCAGAAGGATTGAGGAAGCTCCTAAAATGTTGAAATAACAGTGTTGGGTGTTAGGTCTGTACTTCAATATGAGGAGCTTCAAGTTCTAACCAACGACCCTTTGTTTGTTGCAGACGGTGATGATTCTTTAATACGCCTTGTGTCTTTCCCTGTTTGTATGACTACTAGATGTAGCTGATAAACTGCCCAAACCTGTTGACATGATCAGTGCTATGTTACTAGAAACGAAAAACGGGAAACAGAAAGTGAAACCAATACAGTATTAAAAACAGCAAATAGTAGGTTTCGCACCAGTAAGATTTTATTTATATATGCCAAGCTTAAACGCTAAAGCTTCAACAATACAATGTAATGTTGAGAGGAAATGACAATGAGTTGTGGGTATATAAAGAACTTGCTCATACCAGCTTCACAGCACTATAGCCAGCGATAGAACTAGGCAGCTGTTCAAAATATTTGTTAAATGGTACTGACAGACTATGCCACCTCAGGAAAGTACTCAACTACAGACTTATACAACCTATTATCAACAACAGACATAACGAACAACAACAACATACTCTTCAGTTCCCTCTCTCTCTTGTCATACACTCCAAGCAACACAGTTGACTCTCTTTTGCTTTCAAGTTTCCATACAGTGCTGCAAGCAACACAGTGGACTCACCCTACACTGAGAATGAACTAGAAAGCTAGAAGGTATTATAACCTGCAAATTTGTTGAAAAATAAAGAATTTGAGTGAACCCAATTCAATGTCATTTATTCCATTTGAGTTTGGAAAGTAAGTGATGAATAATTGTGTGATGAATTTTCTCCATCTGTTGTGTTGAATTATGCATACAAGCTTTTTTAAGCTACTTTCAATTTAAATGTTGTATTTAACCATTTTTCCTAATTGTAATTCTATTAATTTCTTCCATAGTTCCACCAACAGCTCTATAGTGTTCACAGTGCGATTTATACAGAGGTTCAAAATCTACGTTGCAATTAAGTAGTTGGGTTTCTAATTTCATTCCTACATAACAACAAAGTTGCCATCATTCCCAAACCCACTTACACTAAGGATTACAGTCCAATGAGGTCCTATGCTTCATATTTGTCCCGCGAGAGGCCATATGCTTCAGATTTGTCGCTAGTGAGGCCGTAAATTGTTTCTTGCTGTTCCTTGAGCCTCATGCAAGCCGTACGACCATACGCTGCCTAATACGAATCTCTCCTTAAGTGTGTAGGATAGAGGCTTGGCGTTGGTATGTTGTTGGACAGCGAGCTGAGCTAGTTATGCAGGTTGAGAAGAAATTACAAACCTTTTTGTTATGTTTATTACTCTCATCGCTTTGTCATTTCTGATTCTTTGGCCATATCAAAGTGAAACGCTTATGGTATAAATTGAATTCGTCTCATCGTCACTTTTTCATGAACCTACTTTTTATATGTTTTAATTAACTACAATCTTATACATGTTTTAATGAATGGTTTTTTCATAAAATTGACTCTTTCACTAATGGAATGAGTGGCATTAATGTTGTACGCAACTATGATGTAAAAGCTTGAGAATATGGATAAGTAAATGTTGGTTTTTGATGTGACTTTGTTTCATTATTATTGGTATCTCAACCTTGAATACACTTACAAGAATGGTAGAAGATTGAAAAATTCTCAAAGATCTATGTTGATAAAATGGACAAGCTATAAGCTTACTATTTACAAATCACATACAGAGAGAATGTTTGTTTTCATACTTGCACTCACCAAATTGAGGTTGATGAGCAAGTGCTTGCAAGGTTGCATCTATCAACCATATTGTTGCAAGGATCTTTGAGGAGTGTATGATTGTGAATGTTGATGTTGAATTGGAGGTTGCTATTGTTGCTACATTTGAAATGGTTTTTGCAAAGATGTATGCTACATATCATATGCATGGATTTGTTGTTGTGCAGGAGGTGGATTGAAACTCCACTGCTAAGAAATATTTTATAGGTCCTTCCTCTTCAATAACATTCAACTTATCTAGCCAATCCTTTCAGAACCCAAATGTTGGGTAGGGCTATTATAGCATTAGCATAACTATAGCCATTGAAGTTATCATATACTCTTGAAGATGCTCATAAATGTTTTTCTACATGAACCTAGTAGTTTGTAACAACAAATTGAATGCCCAATAATATTAGCACAATTGTTAAAATAACATTTTATTTCTTTTTTTGGGTCAAAAGTAGCAAAACCTATCATAACTCATATGTGAATTGATAGAGAGGACATTCATCATTGGCTACTATCCATGAATGTGGCTTGACTCATCACCATTATTTAAGGAATTCACACCCCTTGAAATAACCCACCAATGGTCCTTAAGGGTGCATACTTCTACACCTACTAAATGCCTCTAGGTCTTGGGTCATTAACCTATTCTTGTTAGGGTCCTACACTAACCCCCTACTTTATCAATGTACAAGGCCATAAGGCCCATTAGATAGTTACTGGGTAGTGAATTAATGTAAAAAACTTTTTATTATATAAAAGCCCTTAGGTGGTTGACCCTCATTAATAGCAGGACCACAAGTAATTAGGTTGTTTCCTATTGAAGCATTATATATAGAGTAGTAATCTATGCAATGTTTGTCAAGAATTGCTATTGTACTCCACAAGTAATTAGGTTGTTTCCTATTGAAGCATTATATATAGAGTAGTAAGCTATGCAATGTTTGTCAAGAATTGCTATTGTACTTGGAGCTTTTCTCTTGGAGGTTTCCCCCTTGAAGAGTCAAGTGAACATGATAGTTCTTTATTTTGAATATCTTTCATATAAGAGATTTTTTTTGGGGTTTATCTATTAATTTTCCTATCTTCACTCTGAATTTCTAGATTCAAATATATTGCAAGTGGTATCAAAAATCTTTCTTAGGCCAAAAAGGAAAAATGTTAATCATAGGGTTTGACTCATTCAAACAAGGCATCTTGTCATTTTTGCTCCAAAAAATTTTTAAGTGAAGTTTTAGAGTTTGAAATTTTGAGGTTACAACAAGGACTTACAAAAGTAATGTGTGTCAAAATCTCAACTTCTGGTTCGCTATAAATTAGGCAATACACTTTGTGTAAGTTAGAATTTTTAACTAGTCCAAAAGGAATTGACTCCTTCAAACTAGTCCCTTGGTAGTTTCTCTCCAATATTCTTTTCGTGAAATTTCAGGGTCTGAAATTTTTATGTTATAGTAAGGATGTAAGTAACATGTATCAAATTTTTATCTTATTTGTTACTATACTTCCAAAGGTACAATGTGTGTAAAATTGTACTAGAGATATGTTGTTCAATGGGTAAACTTGTAGTTGGGGAAGCATACATGCAAAAAATACAAGTGAGACTAAGCCACATTGTAGGAAACCTTAGTAACCTCTATCGGTACTCCTTCAAGTAGTACCACATTAGACAATACTTGTATACAAAATCTTACTTCCATGTACCCCTAGATATATAGGAAGTCCCCTAGGTATACCTAGAACCAACTTTATGTAAATTGAAAGATCATCTTGTTGCTATAGTACTTCAAGAATAACACATTGGGAGATCACTCTTTAATACTTGGGTAATTGAGTAGTACGGTTAAGGGAATGGTTGAGCCTCCTTAGTTAGTGCCCTAAGATATTGGTTCGAGTGCCACTGTTGGATCCCACATGTATATTAGAGAGCTATAGATCCTAACACTCCTTTGTCTTTAGGACCTATTAGATCCCTATAAATAGCCTCACACCAACACCGCAAATAATATGACCATATTCTCTTCTACTAGTGGATTGGACCATAGAATCTCAATACATAAATATTAATGCTCAGGTCTAGAACTTGTAGCAGACCATCAATAGTTGGGGTAAAAAATTGGATGAGAAAAATCAATAGACTCTAGACTACTTAGATAAGATGTTGAATGAGAAGTTCACATGTCTAACAATTAGTAGCATACAACGAGAATACCATTGCAATGCATGGCATAATGCACCATACTAGAAAGAAACTTCTCACTCAATACTATTTATCCACCAACAACTCCCTTTGTGTCCTCACAATGAATAACCACCCTCCATGGATAATAACAGATGGAACCATTTTCCTAAAGTGGACCTGAACAAGTTTGATGTTTCTAAATTATCAAAATGGGTCACCCAAATAGAACATTACTTCACCTATAAATGGGATTATTGATGACATGATGAAACATAGGGTGGGGTCTTTTATCTAGATCTAGAACGATGGCAAGGTGGGACTAGTATAATAAATTCTATGGGTGCTACATCACATGGAGTCTATTATTAAAATTATCCATGCTTGTTACAAGCAACATACTCACTATCTGGGGTAGCTTACCAAATTACGTCCAACATTCTCAGTCATAGACTTTATGTAGCTTGTCAATCGATTTATATGCCTAAAGCATGTTACATTTAATTATCAATATGGAGTGCGTATAATTGTGAAATCAAAACATAGGATGTGCAAAAATATTTGATCATTTGGAGTTTGATCTATTTAAAAATATGTATGCTTATTCTATTTTATGAAATCAATTCTACAAAAGAAAATTCCATCATTGAATTATACCTTACTATATCTATAAGTGTTGTAAATAAATTTGTAGTTAAGTATTCAATCTTCAACATCTCAAACTTCTACAATGTTAGGATATTTAGACACTTTGGATTTAGTTAAGATCAACTAAGTAGTATAATGTATCTTTAGGTAAAGTGTGTTCTTTTAGTATGCATTTGTACATATGTAATCCAATGGTCACAATATATTCTAGACATAGAGTGATCTGATGGTTCATTCTCACCTCGATTTTAGTGGCCATTGATTTGTGGCTTGACAACTAATTGGTCCATGATCTTTATTTAAATAGCACGGAGGGTAATTTGCTTGATGATTGATTCTGAGAAACTCATGGTAACAATTTTTTTCTTTTTCATAATAATATTGTCTCAAGTAGCTATTTGGTTGGGACCATGGATTGTTTAATTCTTCAAGGGTTTTAACCATGTAAAAATCTAGTGTGTTGATTTATGCTATGTTTGTGTGAGTGG
The DNA here is from genome assembly GCA_001517045.1 of Pseudotsuga menziesii. Taxonomy (NCBI): domain Eukaryota; kingdom Viridiplantae; phylum Streptophyta; class Pinopsida; order Pinales; family Pinaceae; genus Pseudotsuga; species Pseudotsuga menziesii. Next base: position 145,315 of record LPNX011027855.1, read on the forward strand.
ATACTCAAGGTGTCTAATATTTTGGAAATATCATGTTTTAGTCCAACATGGTATCGAATCTCTAATGAAGTTTTGTTTCCATTGGTGATCAAGATCTTGAACCATTTTGTTTTACGCGTGAAAGTATTTGTTGTTTCTAATATTTATGTGCATTTTTGGGCCAAGAGAGGTGTTAAATTGTGTTTGAAAAACACAATGAGATTTGTGGTTACCAGATTGAAAATGAATTGGTTACTTTAAATCCAATTGATTTCTCTTGCATTCAAGACTATATATCTAAGTACAAAACCCTTAGACTCTTAGTTGAAGAATTTAGCATAAAAAGGGAATACAAGCAATGTATTTTTCATATTCGTTCCAAACTTGGTCCTACCTATTCTGTTTTTTTATTTACTTTTTACTCCATGAAATAATCTTTGGGGTCTTACCATGTAGAACCTACTCTTGAATATTTTTTATATCCCTTGATTCAAATGGTAAGATAAGCTCATACATCTTGGAGTAATTAGCGATGAATATACATTTAGCAAATCCTTAGTGATGCAATAGAAGAATGAAACCAAGAATGCCAAGAAGAAACATCCTCGCAATAATAAGAAAAACAAAGGTCCCAAACCCTCTCATCCATCTCAGTATTCCAATGATGACACAGAAACCAAATCAAAAAGGAATAAGACTAAGCGCAATTGCAATTTTTGCATGAAAGATGGTCATGTGGAATCTAAGTGTTTCAAGAAGATGACAACCTTGGAAACAACAATGACGAATCACCACATCAACCTTGATTCATCTTAAATCTACAACTCAAATACATCCACATCGTGCTTTTGGTTTTTCCTTTAATGCATCTTCCCCCTCTTCTTCTAATTAGTGGCTCATTGATTTCCGGGAGCATTTTATCATACGGCTAAGGATAAAGTCGTATTTTCTACTCTAAATGAATCTAACACCAAACAAATATTTGTTGGTGATGATAGATCTCTTAATGTTGTAGGATTTGGAAAAGTTCAGATCGCTAATGGTTAGTTCAATGATGTATTGTGTTCCAAGAATTTCCTACCATTTGCTGCCAATCTATCAAATTACTCATTCTAGTGAAGGTATGACTATAACATTTACACCTCACCAAGTTGTAATCAATGTTTTCAAATATTCTAAGCATATCATAATTGTTGGAATTGTTGATGATAATATCAGTTCATATAAATTCAACAACTTATGGTTATCACATTTTCCCTCAGTTTTTAATGCTCATAGTGATGACTAGAGCAGACATTGGCATGAGCGAATTGGCCATTTAAACTTTTGATCATTGCAACAACTATGTAATCATAAAATGATGAGTATTCTTCCTCTTGTATCTTGCAAAGATGGTGTTTGTCCCAGGTGTGTTCTTGGCAAAAATCATCAGGGAAATTTTGAAAAATGTGCCTCTCGACATGCCTTGGCCCCCTTGCAGTTTGTTCACAATGATTTGTGTAGTCCGCTTCCCACTTTTTTTTTCTCTAGCTTCAAGTATTTCTTAAATTTCATTGATGACTTCTCCATATGCACTTGGGTTTACTTCTTAAAACATAAGAGTGAATTTTTTGACAAGTTTTTGGACTATCAGGCCCTTGTAGAGAAACAAAATGGACATGAAATACACAAGTTAAAAGTAAATAATGGAGACAAATATGTAAACCACAAATGTACTACTTATTGCACTACACGGAGAATTCAAATCATTTTTTTATGGGAGAATGATTCACAAATTATAATAAATGGCTAATTGTATGCTCCAAGCTAAGGGACTAAGTCTTCAATATTGGGTTGAAGCCATTAATTTTGCCAATTGTATAGTTAACCACACTCCCACTAAATCTTTAAAAGATATAACACCAAAGGAATCATGGAATAATGCTAAACCAAATGTCAGTTACTTTTGTGGGTTTGGTAGTGAAGCATAGGCTCATATTCCTATGGAAAAATGGAAAGCATTCCAGCCTAAAATTACAAAGTGCATTTTGTTGGATATTCTAAAGATGTCAAAGGTTATATAATTCTTCAACCACATTTCCATAATATAATTATTAGAAGAGATATTAAATTTGATGAATCTATATTGGCTTGCGAACCTAATTCAACAACTATTTCATATGAGCCTTGTGATCCATATTCGATGCTTGTGCCATATTCTACTCCCAACTTCCTTGACAGTGTTCCTACTCTGGATTCTTATGATGACAGTGAAGATGAAAATCCACCTCCTCCTGCTCATTTTCCTCCAGTTGCTCCAATGCAACTACTTCCTCTATAGGTTCATTCAGCATGCAAAGACATTGGTGATCTTACTAGTGATCCTAGAGATCAACGCGGAAAACATTCCCAATTCCAACGAGCCATTTCTCTTTTAGCTCAAGTTTCATAAAATCACGATCCAAATACATTTGTAGAAGCTTAAGGTAATCCAAACTGGGACGCAACCGTGGATGAATAATATCGTTCCTTAATGGTGAATGATATTTGGAATCTTGTACCTCTTCTGGAGAAAAAAAAACTTATCAAATATAAATGGGTATATCAAACTAAGTATGTATTTGATGGATATGTTGAAACACATAAGGAAATGTTAATTTCCAAAGGGTTTTCCCAAGTTGAAGGAATTTACTACAATGATACATTTTCCCCTATCACCAAAATGAAATTCATCCGCCTTGATCTTTCCCTTGATGCCCTTACATAAATGGGAGATATATCAAATAGATGTTAAGTCTTCCTTCTTTCATAGGGATTTGCAAGAAAAAATTATATGGAACAAAATCCTAGCTATGTTTAGAATTATTCTAGCCTTGTTTGTTTCCTTAAGAAATCCTTGTATGGCCTTTAGCAAGATCCTCGAGCCTGGTATGTCAAAAAGGATAGATTTCTCCTTAACATTGGTTTTTATATATTTCATTCTAACGCCAATGTTTATAACAAGAAAGTAGGAAACCATCTCATCATTCTTGTTCTTTATGTTGATGTGATTCAGGAGGATTTGTGATAGCTTGAAAATTATCAGTCTCAAATGCTAAAACATATGGCACCATTGTGAAAGGCTCAGTGAGATATTTCCAATGACGCTTGAATATCCTCAAACGGACGATGGATGAGGAAGATATTGCACTCTGAAGTTTCATAAAAACATGAAAAATGAAAAATAGGGGTGCCAGATGGTAGGCCCATGGGTTTCCATGTGGCATATCCGTACAATGGAAATGGCATAGGATGATGTTAGCATGACATCAACATGTTGACATGGAAGCACAAAAGGCTACTATGTGTCACCCAAAATCTACTAATTCGGCACCTAGTTAGGTGTATCTGAAACTACCACGTGGCATCCATAGGATGATGTGGCATATGTATGATGACATGGAAGGTACATGTGGTAGTGACATGGACCAATGGGTGAGCAAAAAGTGGAAAATATAATGTGGCATCCCAATCAGCAGGGTGACATCGTGGTTGTATGGACACGTGGTACCACTACAAGGGTGACATGTAATCGACCATATAGTGACTAAGCAGTGAGGTGGTTAATCATATAGTAAGGTTGACCAATGTCCAAGCACCACATGGTAGGTATGTACAGTTGGGAAGTTGACTAGATATTGACTAGGAACACGTGGGCCAATAAAATGGCACCACATGGCATGTTCGAGAAGGTCATGAAGGCCTAGGGGTCAAAAAACTATGCCCCATAGGAGCGGGACAAATTCAAAATATAATCATGTTCGGCCAACCCCACCCTTTATAAACCCTGCATTAGCACAAACCTTGAGACAATATTTCACACAGCCTGAGGCTGAGGTATGGATCTAACATAGTATAGTGACACACATATCGAGAAAATATAGACTTACAAAGCACAACAATGGAGTTTGTGCCAGAGGGAGAGTTCTGGGGGCATGTGCAGATGTATATCGTGTTTAAACTCAAAAGATTCATATTTCAAGAGGAGTGGAGATATGGATTATGTTTCTGAGTCTAGGATTTCAATCAAAAAAGTGCCTCCAATGCTTGTATAGCTGATCCAAGTATAGCTGAATCTATAGTCTAAAGTTATAGAATTTATTGTAGAAGCCAATCATGGTTTATGTTGCTGTCACAAAGTTGCAAAACTAAAAGGTGACTTCGGAAGCTGAATTGTAATCTTTTTCTTGTATTATTTCATCATTTTGATATTAATGAAGAGCGATCTCGTTGTTGGGAGTGGACTCAAAGACATAGCCAGATGTTTGGTGAAATTTGTTATCAAGTTTCAGTGTGCTTGTGTTGATATTGTTCTCTTTGATATCTTCTTTATGTCTCACAATTCAGTTATGAAAAATGGGTTATACAAGTTGATTTCATAAGCATAAGTGTTAGCTAAGTGATTCACATAACATTGCAATATGTTGTTATACCGAAATCCTGTCACCATCATGTGATAAGACTCTTAACATACCTATTTTCCCTTAATCCCAGCACTTGGAGTGGAAACTCATACCATTTGTCAATCTTTCACAAAAATGCTCAGCACCGCGCTTTCCCCTTTATCCATGAGCGGTACCTTGCTTGCACCACCTATCCCTTGTTAGCCACAAGCGGTGCCACCGCTTATGGCCCTTAGTCCATAAGCGTTTCTTACCTAAACCACTCTGTCATTGAAGGAGAAAAGTAGTACCCTGGGTAAAATGGGAAAAAGAGAAGTTTCTAGAGGCTTCTAGATCATGAGCCTTGTGTCCTCCCTTAACCCTATCATAGTGGGTCAGTTGCGCTCGAGATCCCCCATCCTAGGATCTTAGAGGCCACCTCATACACAAATCTCTCAACCATTCCTATCCATTGAGCCTTATAAATATGAGTTCATGTCCATGGTTGAGGGGAGAACCATTGAAGTATTGTTATGATGTTGGATTGATCACTTGGCCCAAGCTAGTGGAGAGCATAGAGAGCAAACTTGGAGCTTATGGGGATGAGAGTGTTTGGTTTCATGGAGATGCATGTCAACACTAAGGCTTAATTGGTTGTAAACTTCTTCATTTTAACTTAATGCAAAGCTGATTTTCGTCCCACATTATGTTGTTGTTTGATTTCACATGTATATGTTGTTAGATTCCTTAGTCACTAACATGGATCAATAGATTATATTCTGGCAGCTTTGATGTGTTTGCATGTTTAATCTGATTGCAGGTACACAGGGTTACTATCGAAGCATCACATTCTAGGTATCTACAGCGTCCAAGGAGGGTCTTCAACCTTTGCCCTTCATTTGTTATGGATCTGAACCATTCAGACCAGTGGAACACCTTACTGTCCACAGAAGGTGAAATATTCCTGCTAACAAATCTGGCGACTCTGGTGGGGATTTGATGTATCAGTCATTCTGATCTTCCTCAATTCTTCAACTCTTGTCTGAATCTAGGCTCCTTCTCCAACTCTCTTCAGTCAGATCTGCTATCTGACTCAGTGAATTTGGGTTTGAAACTTCCATATATGTTCAGATCTAAATCATTTGCACCTTTTATTGTCTGTTTTTATACTCAAGCTATCATCCTTTACCCTGATTTGGTCTTTTTCTGACTTGATCTATCGTTCTCTTTGTGTTTTGGAATTTTACAGGGAGCCACACCTATGCAATGTACGAGAAGCGGTGCCACCGCCTAAACAAAGTGGGTAGTACGTGGTGCCACCACCTGTATCTCGTTGGCGAGAAGCGGTGTTGGGATAGAACCGCTCTGTCATCACCCGAGAAGCGCGGTGACAGATTGGCATCATTCCAAGACCTCATTTTCCTCATTTTTTGTAAAAATTTGGGTTGTTTTGCTTTTAGTTCTGCATTGTCAGGCTTGTGTGACAGAATCTGATGCTTGTGGTTTGAAATTTTATGGTTTAAGATTGATTTGATTGGGAAATTCAAAATCTAGATTATACTTTTTGATTGTTCATACACTTTGGTACTTGTTGGTTGTGATTGCGAAAGGATTTCTTGTTTTTTTTTAAAAGCTTAGGGTGTTAGTAAGATCTCTTTTCATTTCTGTTATATAGGCTAAAATAAGAACATTCGATTAGCATCCTAGTTTCATTTCTTGTGTGCATAGAGAACTTCTTTTTCCTTCCTTTAAAAAAGAAATTTTTTAACTGAGACTAGGTTATCATCATTGAGCGTTGGACATTAGATCTCTGATTGGATTTACAAGCTTTCAGGATCTTCATGTTCTTTCATCTCTTATGCATTTAGTACTATCTCAATCAAAATAAAAAAATATGGTAGTTTTAAGTTAGATTTGCCTATGTTTTAAGAGAAAATTGAAAAAATAGAGTGCATTTGAATGTAGTGTGCTTCTTGTTTTTCTTTAGGAAAAGAGATTCTCCCCCTTCTTATTGCTTTCAGAAAAGAGAAATCAGTTTGGAAAGTGTTGCTTGTCTTTGATTTTGTGTTCAAGACTATTGTTTGGAAGTATTTTTTGTTTTGAAAGAAAATAAAATACTCTCTTACCCTCCCGTAAGTAGGCATACTGAACGGTAAAGTGAAATATTTTGAATAAGCATACTGCATGGTTTTACTTTTCTGTCAAAACATCATGCATTCACCTAAACGTCCACTTTAAAATCAACGGTAGTTATAGGTTAAAATTTATGTAGCAATTGGAGTAATAGGTTAGAGAAGTGTTCGGGCGCCGTTAAGCGTAGGAGCTGTCGTTATTTGTCTACATTACATTCTGAGACTCGCACGGTTCTTTCACATACCGTCGGTATGTCGAACGGCCTTTCACGCACCTTTGAGGTATATAGAAAGGTACTTCACGTACTCGATTGTATATCGGAAGGCCCCTTGTTTACGGTTATGATTTAGACAACACTACTATCGATTCGAGCTCCCATGTACCTTGAGTATATCGGGAGACCCCACTAGGATACCTTATCTATCTGATTAAAGCCCTTTGGTCGTCTTGCTTGGAGCCATACACCGAAAACATCATTCGGGGAGATTACTACGCATATACCCTCTAGGTATATCACTAGTGGAACCTTCTTCACAATCCTGGTGAGAGACCTGACTTTTTGAACTCCTCCTATCATTTTAAGTGTGCTTGTTCAACCTATAGCTTGAGTAGGGAAATTTTTTGGTGTGTTTTCTAGTTTTTCAGACCCTATGTTAGATAGGAACTATACAAACTGGCTGAGTTAAGACAGTCCAAAAGAGTACAAGGCTTTCCACCTGATTTTATTCCTGGTTCATGAAAAAATCCAATGGAAGTTATCGACCAAGGAGCTACTACCACCTCCCAAGTGGGAGATAATGTGGTTGCAGAAAGTGGAGGACCATATTCTTCACACTCACCTCCCTTGGTCCAACAACCTTCTCAGGGAAATACCTCGTTCCATTCTCACACATAAGGTCATGTTGATGATACCCGTCCGGATTTTGGTCCCAATGCTCCATTTTGGGATACCCCTGTAGGACAGGCCATTACCTCATTTGGCACCCATTTAAACTCTTCTAAAGATGAAGAAGAATGTAGACAATACCGTGCTTCCATTCTCTGTGCACAGGAGATTGAAAAGCAAATAGATGACCTATTAGGCCCGACACCATCACGTTCCACATCTGTTCCTGTGGGATATTGTTCACTTGTCGATTCTATGAGACCCATTGAACCGATTATAGATCGTCCAATAACACCCCACAACCCAGGTCAAAATACCACCTCCACCACCTCCCATATTATGTTTGTTCCTAATATTCCCAGGGCTTCTGCACCTGGGGCTCAACCTTCAATTCCCGTTTCCTCAGTACCTTCTAGTGCTGGGGGGAAACCCCCGGCACGACCTATGTTATCTGATGTCAGAATTGTACCTAGTCAAGGATAGACCTCTAATATAGAACCATCTACAGCTTATGTCCCTCCCACCCATACTAATGTGGTTAATCCCCCATCTAGTTTAGGTCATCCCTCGAGGGCACAACCTGTAACCATTCAATCTTCTGGAGGTTATGGTTATCACATACCTGTAGGTAATATTAATCATCCACTTAATCCTACAGGGATTCCTTATGCTATAATTCCATACCCTAGTAACACTTTTACGCCATGGGGGCAACCCAACTGGTCTTACATGCCAGCTATGGGGGGGATACCTATACATACTACAGGAGGTGTCGGAGGACCGCTTATGGAGGTCCTCCCCCTACGGGGCCTAATGGTCCTGGAGGATCTGACAACTTTGGTCCTTATGGTCCTAGTGGTCCTGGGGGGCCTGGTGGCTTTCCTCCTTATGGCCCTGGAGGGTCTGGTGGTCCTCCGCCTAGTGGTTCTAGAGGCTCTGGAGGCTTACCTCTCGGTGGCTTTGGAGGGTCTGGTAGTCCACCTCCTGGTGGTCTTGGTGGCCCCGACGGCCCTAGTGGTCCTGGTGGCCCTAGTGGTCCTCCTCTTGGAGGCCCTAGCGGTCCCAACGGTCCTGATCCCGGAAATCAACCCCCTACGGGCGGATTTACCAGTAGTTCTTCGTCACAGCAACCTGTCTTTCAGTCCACTTGTGGTCCTACTAGTAATTATATGCCATATCAATATTACCAGTATGTGCAACCCAACCAGCAGTTACCTTTCCTAGCAACTTTGGACTTACCAAATTTGTCCAAGTTGATTAATGACCCCATTCGACACAATCCCTCGTGGCCTCCCATTTCAGTAAAGTTACCATCGGATATCCCAAAATTCGATGGGAAGCAGGGAGACGATCCGAAGAACCATGTTATGACATTCCATTTGTGGTGTTCTTCAAACTCCCTCATGGATGACTCCGTTCAATTACGACTCTTTCAGCGAACTTTGATCGGTACAGCCGCGAAGTGGTAGATTGAACTCCCACAACATTCATTTGTGGATTTTGGCTCGTTGGCAACCGTGTTTCTTACACACTTTCAGCTCCCTATTCATTATGAAACGGGCATTGATATTTTAACTTCTCTATGACAGAAAACCTCCACCCACATATCCAATCATATTCACGAGTGGAGAAGGTAGAGAAGGCTTATTAAGGCCCCTATTCTGGATCAGTTATTAGCTGATTGGTTTACCAAATCCTTGTTGCCTCCTATTTCCCAAGATGTGGCTATGGGCGGTGTCGTTACTGAAGAGCAAGCTATTAGTCGAGCCCAGTATCTAGACTTGGTCTATTCCCAGTCTGGAACCCTTTATGACTTGATTCCTCAAGCTCCTCGCCCAAGAACCAATCCCGCCAAGCCACCAGCAGAAGTAACTGTTGATGGGATTGTTGGTTCAATCCAGTCCCCGTCAGCAGCAAAACCTGCCAAGCAACCCCAAACTGCCACCCCTACTCCTTCGACTCCTAAGGTTTTCGTCGAGGTCAATTCCATTCAAAGTACTCAAACCTCGGGTAATAATAAAAAGAAAGGTAAAAAATAAATAAAAAACCTGGAAACCAACAGGAGACTCCAAGACCAACCAACAGTGATAACAATAAAGGGAAAAGAAAGGAAAAATATCCCTATCTGCTATGCGGAGGGGACCATTTTTCAAAGGAGTGTCCTCGTCGGGATGAAATATCCCATTTTCTGAAGTCCAATCCCGCACCCAAAGTACTTACGGATCCTTTTCCCTCTCAACAACAACTGATAGACCACGTGTCTAATCAAGGTAATTCTAGTTCGTCAGAGGAAATTCGTATGATGTCCTCAGATACCATCAATCTGTAAACTCAAAGTCAAAATTATGACAAACCCACAGATAAAAAAGAAGATCATTTTTCTTCAGGGAAAGCTCCCTCTACTAGTTCTCCTGAATCCTTGTCTATTGTCCCCTTATCTATCGAGAAGCCTACTCTCGACATGATTTTTCGTCCACCTAAGAGTACTCTTCGGAAGGCAGTATTTAACCCTAATGCCAGAGCTTCCCAATTTTATAATGTAGTTGAAGATCTCGCTCAAGCACCTTGTGCCACATCTACCTTAGAAGTACTCCAAAGTTTCCCTACACAACACAAAAACTTTTTAACAGCATTAGGAGCTTTAGACCTAGATAATACTAACTTGATTCATTTCAATGTTGAGAACTATAAATCTAGCTTACCACATAAACTTGCTTTTCAGATCATTACGAAAGTAGTTGGAAAGAAGGTTTTTCGAACAGTACTAGATGAAGGAGCTTCAACCTCAGTTTTGTCTATGTCTTGCTGGAAGGCTCTCGGATCTCCTGAGCTTGTAACATCACCTACGACCCTTAAAGCCTTTGACGGATGAGGTTAACAGCCCTAGCAGTCGAGCTGGGGGGAAAAACCATTTCCATTCAAGTAGAAGTGGTAGATGCCCCCTTAGATTACAACCACCTTCTACTAAGAAATTGGTTCTATGCCATGACTGTTGTCGCCTCAAAAGTATTCCGAACAGTCCAATTTCTGCATCTAGGGAGAATTGTTACTATTGATCAGCTTGATTTCTATACGCCGGATGTTACTACCTCCACAGCTAATAACATCCCTATGTTAGTCCAATCCCCTCCTCCTTACTAGTCGATTGGGGTAGGCATGTTGAAGGATTCATCCCTTATGGGGATTTTTCCATCCACTCCTCCTAGCATGGATACCGCGACAGTCCATATGATCGCTTCATTTGATTATGAGCCTAAGGGTAAACATGTTGTTGAGTCCACCTCGTTGAGTTCACATGAAGCACTGTATGATGCTATTCAAACCTTGTCCGATGATCGCATGAATCACCTTTGTCTAATGGCTTCGGATCCTCACCATTTACCGTACTAGTTAGAACCTTCTCTTCCTGTTCTAGATTATCTCTTTGAGACTTTCCCTTTCGATGAGTCCATTATGGAGATCATGAATACGGATGAGTCCATTTGGGAGGATCACCATCATAGATCCATGTTCCTCCCCAACACCAATTCGATTAGCCATGATTTTGCATCCTTGTTTCCTACTGATATTGTCAACGTACCCCAAATTCCTATATTGTTACAAGATACAGATTCTGAAGGAAACCTTTGCAACATTACTCAGACGAATCCGATTGACATATCAGCCAAGCTTGATACTATCGAGCATGTTCATGTTGGGAAGAACTGCTCGGTAGATAAATCTGAAGCCTATAAGGCACTTTTCAAAGAATTCCGTGATATTTTTTCCTGGTCCTATGAAGAGATACCGGGGATTGACCCATCCATTGTGGTCCATGAGATTAAAACCTATCCCATGGCTAAACTTATTAAGCAAAAACTAAGTCAAGTCCATCCTCGGAAGGACGTAGCTATTAAAGCTGAAATTGAGAAACTTCTCAAAGCTGGGTTTATTTATCCTATACCCCTGACGGAATGGGTATCGAACATTGTCCCTGTCAATAAAAAGCAGGGCACCATTAGACTCTGTATCGATTTTAGGGATTTGAATAAAGCTTGTCCCAAGGACAGCTTTCCTACTCTGCACATCGATCAGATTATCGACAACTGTGCTGGAAGTGTCATCTTTTCATTCATGGATGGCTTCTCTAGCTATAATCAGATTGAGATATTACCCTCCGATCAGCATAAGACGGCATTCATTTTCCCATGGCGAACCTTTGCATATAAGAAATTACCTTTTGGCTTGAAAAATGTTGGAGCCACGTTCCAGCGCGCGATGTCCTATGTGTTTCACAACATTAAACATATTGTTGAACCATACCTTGATGACCTACCTGCTCATTCACAGGGATGGGAGGACCACCTTGGTCATCTTAGAGAGATATTCATGAGATGTTGTCATTATAATATACCGCTCAATCCGCATAAATGTGTTTTTTGCGTTGAGACGGGACGTCTGCTAGGTTTTGTGGTATCCAAAGATGGCATCCAGATCGATCCTTTGAAAATTGCCTCCATTTTAGATCTACCAACCCCAACTAATCTCCTTGAACTCCAAATTTTGCAGGGGAAGGAAAACTTTCTCCGTCATTTCGTGTGCAATTTCGCAGAGAAAACGCACGGTTATATGCGTCTCCTCAAGAAGAATACTCCATTCTTCTGGGAAGACTAGGCCCAATGCGCCTTTGATAATCTTAAGCACGCTCTGACTCATTCACCCGTGATACACCCCCCGGATTATTCAAAGGACTTTCTCTTGTATATTGTTGCCTCCGCTACTACCATCGCTATGGTTTTAGTGCAGGAAAATCTCCACGGTCAGGAGCACGTGATTTATTATGCCAGTAAGAATCTCATGGATTTCGAAACTCATTATTTACGTGTGGAAAAGTTAGCATTGGCCACAGTCATTGATGTACAAAATTTTCGTCACTACATTCTGCTCCACACTACCACTGTATTGGCAGACCAGAACCCGATGTATTACATCCTGACTCGTCAGGTGCTCAGGGGCAAGTACTCCCGCTGGATAGTCATACTTCAGGATTTTGATCTAGATTTTTCCAAAGCCACATCAAAGAAATCCTTGGTCTTTACAGAGCTTATGTGTGATATTCCCTATGCTTCGACGAAATTTGAGCCCAGTGAATCATTCCCAGATGAATTCCTATTCCTAATAAGCACTACCGATCCTTGGTATGGAGATTTGCTTATTTATCTCCAAACACAACGATTTCAGCTGCATTTATCCTGCGATGATTGCTGCCATATCTGTCACCACGCGAAATACTATCTCATTCTGAATGATACCTTGTATAGACGTGGGATTGACTCAATTCTTTGGTGATGCCTCACCCATGAGGAGGCTGAACATGTGTTGAATGATTGCCACTCTGGAGCATGTGGCGGTCATTTATCTGGGATGGCTACAGCCCAGAAAATCCTTCGTGCTGGCTATTTCTGGCCTTCTATCTTCAAAGACTGTCATGAGGCTGTTAAGAAATACCCACCTTGTCAACACTTTTATCCTAAAAAGCGCACCCATCCTGCTCCGCTACACCCCGTCATTGTCGTTGGCCCATTTGCCAAATGGGGGATTGACTTCATGCATTGTAATCCTACCTCAGCCGAGGGGCATGGTTACATCATCGTAGCTGTTGATTATTTCACAAAATGGGTTGAGGCCATGCCTACATATGCAGAAGACAGTAAGACTACCGCTCTCTTCTTGTTCAATCATATCATAGCTATATTTGGAGTCCCGCAGTCCATCGTTACTGATCACGGATCCCATTTCTGTAATCAAATGATGGAGGAACTAAGTGCCAAGCTAGGTTTTCGCCATGAAAACTCTACACTGTATTATCCACAAGCTAATGGTCAGGTAGAGGCCATTAACAAAGTTTTGAAAACTATGCTTTGTCATATGGTTGGAGATCATAAATCCAACTGGCACCATGTTCTTTTCTTCTCTCTTTGGGCTTATCGGACTTCAATGAAAACAACCCCTGGTTTCACGCCATTCCAGCTTGTATATGGACTCATAGTTGTCTTACCGATTCAATGTCAGATTCCATCTTTACAACTTGCCGTCGAACTTCTCCCAGACACTTCCGCAGAGGAAGAAATATTTTGTACTTGAATAACCTTGACAAGACTCGGAGAGATGCTGCCTTAGCTAATGAGGCACATAAGAAACGCGTCAAAGCGCAGTATGATAAATCCGTCCAACCTTGTGTCTTTAACGAGGGTGACCTAGTCTTGACTTATGATCAGAGATATGACAAACTAGGGAAGGGTAAGTTCGAGTCCATGTGGTACGGACCTTTTGTCATTTCTAAGGTTTTAGAGAAAGGAGCCTACGAGCTCGTTGATTATGATGGAATCCCTTTGGGGAAACCTCGCAATGGGTTGTACCTGAAAAGGTACTATGCCTAGGTCTTTCTTGGATAGTATCTTGTATATATGTATATCGATTGACTTTCAGTGTGATTTTAGTATTTTCAAGATGGTTTTGAGTTTAGTGTCCACATTTGTTTATACCATGTTTTGGTCATGTAGATGGCTTTCTACAGCTTCGCTGATGGTGCTTACCACCACACCTTGAATCTCGCCTCAGCTGCTTGGGTCCTCTATTCCCTAGCTGAATATTTGGTCAGTTCATGAGCGGTTTGTATAGGCCCCGCTACTAATAACATCGTCGAGTATGAAGCAGTCATCGGTCTTCTGACTGAAGTTGCCTCCGAGAATGTTTGTGATCTAGTAGTCTCGATGGACTCACAACTCCTGGTTTTCCATTTAAACCATGTTTACACCATTAGAAACCCTATGCTCCTCTGCCTCTTCCAAAGAGTACGTTTGCTAGAAAGATCATTTAAAACCATCACTTATAGGCATATCCCTAGGGAACATAATGTAGTTGCTGACTTGTTGGCTAATTACATCCTAGATTGGTATATTTCCCACTCATGACATTGAAATCAAACATGGCACATTGTAAATAAGCATTTAAAGACACATAAAACTCATTTAAAATGCATTGACCATTTGAGACATATAAACACCAGGTAAAAGTCTGTATATATATATATGAAAAAGTTTACAAAAAATAGGTCCCGAGACCTCATTTGAAGCACATAGGCTTTCAGGAAAAATCATCATACAAAATCCTGAAGATGTCAGCTTTCAGTACATATCTCATACACTAGTGGTGCTCGTGATAGCACATCACTGCTCAAACTACTCTACGCAGCAGCCTACTGAATCGAACTGGTACTCCCGCTGTGGATCTCTGATATCTCATCGGGAGGTCATCAATAGTAGCATCTGGAATATACAAGGTCAACCTATCTAGGTTTTCCTCTAGTTCCCCGGTGATATCATCACCCTATGGTACAAAGTGGGCTCCAGCTCGCCTGTCCAACGGAGAAGCTCCTCCAGGTTGCGCTGCTCCAACATCTGCATGAGAATATATAGGTCTCGTCACTTAACATAAAAAATATAAAACATTAAAAAACATAAAAACATTTCATCCATTTTAGGGTTGCTTCTTACCGATGTTGCCCCACTGTCCGCCAAGTGGGAGTGGTAGGTCAGGATCTCCAGTGAAGTCTGTACCTACGTAAGCATAATCCTCAACCATGAGGATCTGATCTCGGAGCCATCTGAAGAATGGGTCGTCGAACTTCACCCTTCCCCTACCTGTTCCTGTACGAGCCATGACGTGGACCCACCTTAGCATATGGGGGTCCCGTGCTCTCAGACTCCGAAAGACCACCTGAGGTCTCATCTATGGTACCCGCTCGAAGAAGAAGAAGGATAAATTGGAACCAAATCCAAACTGCTTTAGCTCTCCCTGCTAACACTTAGTCAGCTGATCTCTGAATATTGGAAGCATGGATTCCACCCAGTTGAATACCGTGGGTGCCATGGCCTCTATGGCATACAACATGTGTTCCCTAGAATCCTGGTGCACACCCTGACTCCCAGCCACCCTCTACATAGTAAATAGGACGGTCCATAGAGGCCCATCCGTCACTGCTCTGATGGGTATTTTCTTCCCCGATGTCCTCGTCCCTGGAGCATAGTGATGATCTATAAGCTCTTGAGTGGTAATATCCCCTCCACGGGAACCTGTTAGTGAGATGGGGTCACCCTATCTCGAGAGACCAGTCAAGAAGTAGATATCCTCTACTTCCACTGTAAGAATATGGGCCCCCACCTCGAAGTACTGCTGCTCTGGATTCCACATCCGCAACATGTGCTTCAGTAACCACTCGTGTGACACCATGCTGGGGGTTCGGAAGAACTTCAAGATCCCACAGTCCCGTTATGCGGCTATACAACCTACATTTCTCTCGACAAAATCATCATCATTGTCATGTGATCTTTCTTTCCATATCACCATGTTTTGAGCAACCAAGACCTATCAAAAACAATCATAGCATGCATTAGAATCATCCCTAATCATTAAAAATCAAAAGAATGACTTTATATTGCTCATGCTATTAGTTTAAAATCTCCACATCCGGCACCGCCTATGCACCGTTGGAGACAGGCGGTGGCACCTCCTGTCAACTATGTTATAGGCGCAGTTCTTGGGAGGTACCGCGTATCCCGCAAGGGGTAGGCGCGGTGCCCGCTTTTAAGGTTTTAGGGCTTTCCATATGAGCCCAAAACCCCATCAAAACTCAAAATAAATGCTATGAAATGAAAGAGTAAGGTTTTAGCTGTTACCTGCAACTAACGGTGCTCAAAATGGACAGTGGGAACTCCCGGTATCAACTGCTGAAGATCTGGCTAAGAAAGTGCTCCAAATGCTCTTTGTTACGGGTAAATAGTGAAATGATTTGATTTTTTACTATTTACATGACTTATATAAGCATTTTTGGGTCTGACATACTATAGTTTTGATATAAAATCATATTTTAGTCAAAGTTTATCTGTCGTAATCCCTCGATGCTAGTTATAAATGCATTTAACACTTGTTTCGGAGGATAAGAGAACTATAGAAAGAAGCTTTGGAAGTTTGTTTATGGCTTTTTCGCACTTTCATAAAACGGAAAAGGTCGATGAGCGTTTATTACGACACTTTGATCACACTCTTTAAACCCAGTATCAAAGGTCCGAGTCCATTTCAGTTTCTTTCCAGGCTCGTAAAAATTGGCATTGTGTAAAGAAGCGTCATGGAGTCTTCTTTTCACCTCCTTTTCAGGCTCCTTAAACACAAAAATATCGTCAAGCGATCTTGTATTCTTCACGCTCATTAAAGTATTTGAAGAGTCATCCATCCGACGGTAGGTTATCTCTTTTTCGGTTTGGATAGGACTATTTACGAAAAAGGAACACTCCAGCCAATCATGACTGGAAGAGTTCTCTAAGGTATGATTTTACACTTTTTCGGGCCTTAGAGACTAAATCATACGAAAAAGGACCCCCCTAGAGTCTTCCTTCGTATTCATTCAGACTCTATAAACATGAACGATACCAAGTTTTCTTTCAGTGGACTCGTTAAATTAAACATTGAGAGGCCCATTTTGGGAACGAACCCCTCCTCTCTTAGGTTCGTAAAACATATGAGTCTAGACTTGTCTTCCAACAAGCTATATCGAGTGTTTGTTACCCTCTTTGAACTCGTAAAACCGAAAAGAGGCACTCATCAATCATGATGGGGGAAATGGGAAGGGAATAATTTTGTAAATAATGGCAGTTGTTTATCGTTACCTTTGAACATGGCACTTGTCTACATATCATGTCAGTCAATTGGGTATTCAGTTGATCTCCATGACGACCCACTTTCATGAGTCATGTCACTCCTTTGAGTCTTTCAAAATAATGCATTGTCCACTATCGCATTGTGTGTTTGTCCCATTCAGTCATGCTGCCAAGTCTTTTTGTCGCGTCGCCCGATGTTCAAAGGGGATTTGAAGAAGTTTTACCTCTACAGTCTACACAATCTTCTTGTGTCAGTATTTTTGAGTCAGTCTTATGGTTACTACATTCAAATCATTCTAGAACTATGTTCCGAGTTTCGTGTCGTCGATGTGGGACTCATCATGGCCCTCCTTCGACGAAACTATTCCCATCGACATCAGCTCATCATCTGGGAAATAGTCTTAGAAACAATATTTGGTACCTTGATATATATATTCCTTAATGACAGATTCTCTCACTCTCAACATAGGGTCACATCATTGACCTTTGATCGATAGAATCGACTGGGTGTTTGACATCAGGACATCTATTCACACTCGGTAGATTGTACTAGGGTACCTTGGGAATCGTTGGTGTTAATGGTGATCTCCCTCGCACTTGTTAACGGTTCACATCATTTGTCGGTAATCAAGTGGTTTCTACCATGTTCGACTTCAGATCATTGTAATCACATGGATAGAATCATATTTTGTGGAAGACGAGATGAAGACCCTGGGTATTTGTTTAAAAGCGCTCATTGCTTTTCCCCAGGTTACGATGGATTTTTGTATATCTAGCATGGATTCACATTTGTATGGCCATGGCTATGCTCAAATTTGCATCTGTACGACATAGATCTACATTCTATGTCTAGTAGCTATGTCCAAGTTTGAGTCCTCTATCACATGGATCTATGCTGTATTCTAGTAGCCATGCTTGTTTATTCCTCTCGTGGATCTGCCTTGTATTGGTATACATCCATGAGTTGGTTACTTGTGTCTATGAGTCAACATACTAATGTACTACAGATGCCTAGTTGAAAACATGCTCTGATCGAGCCGACATTTTCACTTCATAGCAATGACTTGTTCTCTCAAAGCTCTCGTTTATCGTATCCCTCTAAGACTCATGCTTTGGGGGGCATTCTGTTATATCGAAATCCTGTCACCATCATGTGATAAGACTCTTAACATACCTATTTTCCCTTAATCCCAGCACTTGGAGTGGAAACTCATACCATTTTTCAATCTTTTAAAAAAATGCTCAGCATCGCGCTTTCACCTTTATCCATGAGCGGTACCTTGCTCGCACCACCTATCCCTTGTTAGCCACAAGCGGTGCCACCGCTTATGGCCCTTAGTCCATAATCTTTTCTTACCTAAACCACTTTGTCATTGAAGGAGAAAAGCGGTACCCTGGGTAAAATGGGAAAAAGATAAGTTTCTCGAGGCTTCTAGATCATGAGCCTCGTGTCCTCCCTTATCCCTATCATTGTGGGTCAGTTGATCTCGAGATCCCCCATCCTAGGATCTTAGAGGCCACCTCATCCACAAATATCTCAACCATTCCTATCCATTGAGCCGTATAAATATGATCTCATGTCCATGGTTGAGGGGAGAACCATTGAAGGATTGTTATGTTGTTGGATTGATCACTTGGCCCAAGCCAGTGGAGAGCATAGAGAGCAAATTTGGAGCTTATGGGGATGAGAGTGTTTGGTTTCATGGAGATTCATGTCAACACTAAGGCTTAATTGGTTGTAAACTTCTTCATTTTATCTTAATGCAAAGTTGATTTCCGTCCCACATTACTATTGTTGTTTGATTTCACATGTATATGTTGTTAGATTCCTTAGTCACTAACATGGATCAGTAGATTATATTCTGGCAGCTTTGATGTGTTTGCGTGTTTAATCTGATTGCAGGTACACAAGGTTACTATCGAAGCATCACATTCTAGGTATCTATGGCATCCAAGGAGGGTCTTCAACCTTTGTCCTTCATTTGTTCTGGATCTGAACCATTCAGACCTGTGGAACACCTTACTGTCCACAGAAGGTGAAATATTCCTGCTAACAGATGCATTGTCAATATAAAGATCTTGGGAATGAAAAAATATCTAATGGTTAATTGTTAACTTAATATTTTCAAATCAAGTGGTATCAAAGCATGATTGATACGTGGATACTTACAATAGTGAAAATAAAGTGAGGTGAAGACAAGATTGTGAGCTTCAATCCAGAAATCCAAAGGGGATTTCGAAAACATGTGATGACAGCCATGGGAAATGAAGGAGATATACTTCCCATGAGCCCCAAGGAAGTGTTGTCTACACTCTGTGTGATGAAGGAGATAGTAGAAGACTTGTTTCAAAGAGTTCAAAATTATGGGGAAGGTGAATCCTTAGTCCATGTTGAAGGAGAATGTGAAGGTGAAGGATCTTCAAGAACTTATTCGTTGTATTCGTCATCATCCACTGATTATGCAAGTGAACATTCTTCCAAGGATAAGCATTCTAAAAAGTATTCTCTTTCTCATGATATTCCATTATTACAATTGGATGTTAAGTTTAATTTATCTATATATGATGGAGAAATAAATGTAGAAAAGTTGGACAACTGGTTCAAACAGATCAAAGTTTATTGTAGGGTGCAAAAGATCAAAGAAGACACGCAAATATTCAGTTGGCTACTCTCTGCATGGGTGATGCATATTTGATATGGTGGGAGAGTTGAACTCAAGTGGATCTAAAACAATTGGTAAGATCATTTCTTCTTGGGATGAATTTCTTTCTACATTAAGAAATCAATTTTATATGTTGGAATATACTCAAACAACCATGATTGAATGGTTACATCTAATACAGTTGAAAGGGAAAAATGTTCAAGCATATACACAAGAGTTTAAAAAGAAAGCTTTAGCATTGGAAATTCCATTATACACTCGTGAAACTCTTCTTTAAGTACATTGGTGGTTTACATTCATATTTTTGCCATGCTATTTTGATGTTTAATCCTACTAATATTGACAAAGTGTTAGTACAAGTTGCTCATCTTGAAGCTAGAAAAGGTAAGCATCGTATGGATACGGTGTATAAGAAGCCACCTAGGTTCGAGAAGTAGTTGAAAGGAAAAGAAGGGTAAGAATACAACAACAATGAAGAAAGAGGTGGAGAAGCCTACATGTTCACATTGTGGTAAGAAAGGGCATGTGGAGACTAAATGTTGGAAGTTGCATCCCGAGTCACTACCAAAGAAGTTCCATACAAGGGGAAGCAAAATGTGACAATGCAACAAGACCTTGGCTCAAATTCATGAGATGAGACAAGGATTAGTGAAATGGGAAGTAAATGTATAACTTCTAGCTCAAGTTCATATATTTAATCCTCTAAGTTTGAAAACGATGATAAGAAAAAAAATGTGATTTTCCACATAAGGGTCATACTGAAGCACATAAAGGTAGATACCTTGTTTGACAATGGGTCTCAAGTTAATTTGATTTTTGAATCTATTGTTAAGAAGTT
The DNA here is from genome assembly GCA_001517045.1 of Pseudotsuga menziesii. NCBI lineage: Eukaryota > Viridiplantae > Streptophyta > Pinopsida > Pinales > Pinaceae > Pseudotsuga > Pseudotsuga menziesii. The sequence continues at coordinate 165,909 of LPNX011027855.1, forward strand.
GGGATTAAAGGTTAAACCTCATAAGAATCCTTACCCTTTGGGTTGGGTGCCAAATGATACTCAATTGCAAGTAACTAGACAATGCACACTTAAATCTGCAATTGCTTCCAAGTTTAGGGATGAGGTTGTATTATATGTTGTCCCTCTCGACATATGTGGAATAGTCTGAGGTAGCCCATATATTTATGATAGAAAGGCTATATTTTATCGTGAAGAAAATAAGTATCACATTTTTAAGGACAATATTGAATATATTGTTAGATCTCACTAAATGAAGAACAATCTCTCTTTAGTCAGTGCAGGACAAATGAAGAGACTTGTGAATGCTAGTAAGTCCTTTGTGATTATGGTTATCAAACCTAAAGATAAAGATGTATTTAATTCCCTTGGAGGTTGTGATCTAAGTCATAATCATAAATTACTTGAAATCATTTCTAATTATGATGGGGTATTTCAAGAACCTAATGGGTTTCCTCCCAACGGGGAGATTGAAAATGAGATTTGTTTGTATCAAGATGCTCCTCTTCCTAACATTGGTATGTACAAGTAATCAATGATAGAGAATGCATAGATCAAAAAGAAATTTCAAGAATCGCTTGACAAGGGAGTCATAAGGCCTAGTACTTCCCCATGTGGGTTACATGTTGTTTTGGTTCCAAAGAAAGATGGCACATGGAGGATGTGGGTAGAATTCCAAGCACTGAACAAGATCATGGTAAAGAATCGTTACCCTCTTCCTATAATTGATGACTTATTGGATCAATTGAAAAATGTTGTCTATTTTTCTAAGCTGGATTTGAAAAGTGGTTACCATAAAATTATGAATGCAAAGTATGATGTGTGGAAAATTGCTTTCAAGACCAAGCAAGGGTTATTTGAATAGTTAGTGATGCCATTTGGTTTATTCAACGCTCTTGCGACATTTATACAAGTGATGAATAATGTTTTTCTTATAATATTACCTACAGAAACATACCCAACCTACTATGCAAGGACAGGAGAATAATTGTGTCAGAAATACATTGTCACTACTCACTATTACCTAATGACAACACCCTATTGCTACCGAGAAACGTTCAAAGGGTTCTAGCCCTTCTTAGAAGTGTAAAGTTAAAATTTCCCTTCAAAAATAATTTATATCTACAAGAAGGAGAAGGAGATAATTTATCTCCTTGCAATTGAGAAGGAGATCATTTATATCTACATTTCAAAAAAATGACAACATTTGAAACTACCCATCCATATAATTTTTTCAAGATGTTGAAATTTCTATGCTATAAATTTTGACTCGTCATTCATATAGGAAATATAATAAATTATAATCACTCACTCACTCATGTCATGCAATCATTGCTTATACACAAGTAAATTTGAACCTGAAATCTGACAACTTTGATATCTGAAATTCGACAGACACTTGTCTTTATTCGACGGAAACATTTTTTTGTCATCGGTGAGACATCGTCAGTTATTCGACCCTATTTCAGACGTCGTCGGTATTTCGACAGGATATATTTGTAAATCAGGAAATTGTAACTTGGATTCAGTATCTAAATTTCGACGAAATGACATTAAATAAACGATGGATATCACATCAATCCGACACCTGGAAGTCGTCGCTTCAATTAACTCTTCGTCGGATTCCATGTCCTGGGTGTCGAAAATCCGACGGCCTGTAGATTGCCAACAAATCGGAAATCCGACGGCCTGAGGATGGCCTAGGCGTCCGAAATCCGACCGCCTGTAGATGTTTAGAAAAAAACAGCGTGCTTCAGAAAGCACATTTATCTTAGACATTGATCAATCCAGTATCGCATAATCCTCCCCTGTAACCGAAACGAAAATATCACCTGATCAAATCCCCAGCTTATAAATTTCGTATAACCCTAATGCTTTTCTTGTGATCTTGTGGAGAATTATCGAATCAATGAAGCTTGTAAACCTGCTTGAATTAGGATATTATGAGCTCCTGGATCCTGATCTCTGAGGAAAATTATGATAGAAAATCTCAAATCTGTCGTTTAAAGTTGTATACAGTTCTAGGACCTGCGTAAACACCTTGAATCCAATCCAACCATTCAGATTCCAATCTTGGAATTATGAGTACATGGGGGGACTGGATTTTATGTACGTTAAACCACGAGAAAAAGCAGAACGAATGTGCATAAGAGTGGCGAGAGTGGTGGGTAAGGCATAGACTTTGATCTTAAGGTGAATCCAACCAATTCTATCACAAAAGTCGTCAAACTTCCTATATTTTGCATTCAGACCTCCCACCTGCAGATAATCTCATAATCACTATAATACCTAAAACAAAACAAATTCGGACGAATGCTTAGTCTATAGGCATAACATGATTGAATCTCCAATTGACCTTGACAGAATCAGTGTTGAAAATCCGGTCTAGAGGTCGAACTTTCATTAAAAGGTGATTTCCATGGCTGCACGACTGAACATGAGCATGTGCTTAAAGCCGACCGATAGATTGTCTTCCACGCACCCTCTGCAATTGGGAAATTGCAAGTCGGTATCTTGATCAAGCACATTCTTCTTCAGAATGGAATTTGATGCAAAAGTGTTTGGAACTACCCTAAATTCATTGTCTTTAGTCACAAATGTAGAAAGAACATGATCTTTGACATTAGGAACATAATTTTCATGAATATTTTCAAAATATTTTTCATCCTTCAAATTTTCTTTACAGTTTGAAACATGAATGCTCTCTTAAGTCTTTCCGTGTTTAAAAGATTTAAAATTGCTGACAATGTTATCTGTCATTGTTTTTGTACGATATAGGAACTCAATTTCAGGCACTAATTTAGAACCTCTAATTTCTTTTTCCATTAATAAAAGGATATGTGGGCACAATAACTGTTTGTAAACCCTTCTCTAAAAGAATTTTTCTTGTAAGATCTACATTTACAAGTGATGTTTTTCCTCCATCAATAGAAATCACCCTATTTAGTCTACTTACTTTCCAATACCCTAGCTCCAACTCCCAAAACTATCCTCTATTATCCCCTTTGCTGCTAGGTGCATTACGCCACTCATAGAAGTGATGCTTCCAAAGATGCTTCCCAAACATTGCATGTAAGTGGTTGCAAAATATCAGCAGAGATGGAATGCTTCAAAAATACACTTTCATAGTGTTCTCTGGTGTTTGTAGATACAGTGAATGACATTGGAAAGTGTACAAAAACTATCTTAGACACAAGATCCTTTGATTCACCATCCCATTGTCCAAGGTATAAGTCCACTTTGTAAATTAAACCTTTTCCTACAAAACATTCCTCTAATATTTCCATGGAAAATTTGGGATAAATATTCATAGACCTATAACACTTTTCCATCATACTGTCATCCAGAAGTTGAGGATATGAAAAACATTTCAGATTCATCCCACATGCAGTCATCGTACCATTGAAAATTGTAAGATACATCCTTGTTCCTGACCTTACAACTGTAAACATAATTGTTTACAAATATGGGCATATTATGAGAAACAAATATGGGGGTTTCCTGTAGCAGTATCCTTAAAACCAAGTTTTATATGGGTTGAATATTTCAAAGAGCAATATACTCCATTTTGTAGCAACACGAGTATGCCTATATGTCAAAACCTTTGTTTGGATTGAAACTATAATGACAAGGATGCCAAAACCAATAAATGTGTCATGATAAAATGATTTCACATATACTTGTTAGCAAATCATAATTGTTTTCACCATCACCATAATATCCATCCTTGGTTATATAGCAGTCACTTTGTGGATTACCAGGACCATGTGAATCAATTGTTTGACCAAAAATTCAAAGATAACAAGTTGTAAGTTGGATATCTGGTTTTCCTATGGAACAAGAACATTAAAAACCAAGGAGACCATGACAAGTTCGAAAGGGTATCACTCTCAACTCAAAATTTTACCACCTATGGATCGTATCCTATAGAAAAAAGAGACCAATCTGAAAATCGTTTCAAGGCACATAGGTTGTGTACCAAACTCTACCTGCATGATGTCCTATCACATTGTCCACTTACAAAAAATCATGTGTTGTAGCATAGTCAATTAGACCCACACAACTTTGGCCCAATTAGGTGAAAGAAAGTTCAGTCCCCAACCACATACCTCTGGATCTTCCAGGAAACAGTACAAATCATGAACACTAGGAATCTCATTACACATTTCTTCTTATCTTTGAATATTATAAGAGCTAATAGTTGACTGCACCATTTTTTTGTTGCTTCTTCATTGGCTTTATCTAGTAGTCCCATTGACCTATTTGTGGTAATTTGACATACACCAATAAAATTGTATTATCATATCTTATCTTGGAACCTATCAAAAACTTGTCCATTTTATCCTTTTGGATCACTAGGGATCAATGTTACCTATTTCAAAATTATCTTCGTACTCTTAAATGGATTTTCAGTTCTAATATGTATGCCTTCACATTCCATTACTTACTCATTGTATTTTAAGAGTACCATTTCCTATAACAAAATAAGAACCCACATCAATTGATGAGGAAACTAAGAATAAACTGCATACATCGTAATATATTTGCTACTAACTCAATTGTTAATATATCGATTACCTTATCCTGCAACATGTGCCATCTCTCAAAAGAACACAAATAGGATATCACACTATACACACTTACCCTACAATTACCACTGTAGATATGCAAATTTAGAATAAAACCATGAACTTAGAATGGTGCATATTCCTAGATATGCCAAGTGAAAAGTGAGTTACATATTTTGTTTGCATCAGACGGATTCAAATCCAATGGACCCTGCTATCATTTCTTCTTGTGATCCATTTCCTACACTTAGTCCTCTTCAGAAAAAGAATGGGATGCTCTAATTGTTCCTAGAATCCTTTAATCTTTCATCAATACATGATCTGGATTTCCCATCATCAATCTCTAGCATAAAGTCCTCTTTCTCTGTACCTTTATCATCATACTCCTCACATATCTCTTTCACTGCCAAAGTAAAGTCAGTTTCAGTGTTTCCTCAACATTTGGCTGGCATCTTATTTTTCAACTCAAAGGTGAATTCTTGAACGTCAGTAGCAACACAAAAACCACTGCAAAAGAAGCAATAAAAAAATGAAATCAATAAAAACCAAAACTTGCATCTACTTGTAAAAACTGCTTCAACTTTCACCTTGGTATTGCACAAACTAGGCATACTTCAATGAACAAATATAAACTGTTGTAGATGCCTTTCAGTAGATAATATTGAGTGGATTTGGTAGATATCATACCTCACACAAGCAAAAGCGGCAGCAGAATGAAGATTTAATTCCAATAAAGATATATACCACAAAACTTACCAGCAGAAATAAAATAGATAGAATTTACAAAATATGGAACATATACATATAATAAAATGCAATTACACTCTGCTATGCACTTGTTACATTTAAAATGATCATAGAACAATTGTTCTGAAAGTTGGTGATGGAGACTGTAAGAATATTTGTGGGTGATTGGACAGTAAAGGGATCCATAAAGGAAAATGTTGAATACTTTAGATAATTTATGGAGACATGTAAGAAACCTAGCCTTGAACCTACAAAAGTATATCTTCCTCATCTACAGTAGGAATGCAAGATGATTCCATTCCCTTGCTTCCAACTTTTCCCCAAGGATTGTTCAAGCGATGAAAGGTGGACTTTGTTGGTACATTCAAACATATACATATAAAAGGGACGTGTAGATATATCATTATGCTACAAATTAGTTGAAAAAGTAGGTAGAATCTCAAGCAATTCCAAAAAAATTGGCTTGAAACAAGAATTGTGTAAAAATATGACAAGTAGAGGATTAATTATCTTTTGATTCTTTTTATAATAATTACTATTAACAATAAATATTTTTTATTTTTAACAATAAAGATGATCAACAATTACTAATTTAATAGTCTTTAACTTAAGATGATAAAATATGTTTTGAGTCTTTAAACAATAGTCAGCAGGCAAATAAGTCATCTCTCCCAAATCTGGGCACACTTTAAGTAGTTTTGAGAATTTTGTGATAAGTTTGAAGACTATAACAACATCAATCCTTTTTCCTTAGGCATAATCCCCTTTTTAAAGCATAAGTAGAGTAACATTTTGGGTATATTTGAGGCTTCTTATAGGGGCATGCAACCATGATCTAGTTCTGGGAAAATGGTATAAGGTTATTTCCTCATATTCTATGTATTTGTAGCCATATTATATGGTCAAACCTAGAAGAAGAACATAAAATATGATTCATGTAGCAGTCAATAAACAATTTTGGTAAGTTATGGGCTATAATGTGGGTTAAAAGCGCCCTAAACCTCAATTCGAGGCATACCTTTGTACAGAATAAGCCTATCCATGATCCATACTTTAAAACAAAAAGGATTTTTGTCCACTTATGTTGATGAATGATTCTATGCCTATTTTTACCTCGAACAAACTTTTGAAGTAATCCTGGTTTCATTTTAGGAACAAATTTATGGTAAAGAAACAATCTAGGGCTTATGGATGAGAAGTAGTTCTAGGAAAGGTTAAGGATAGGTGATGTCTTCCTACAATAATAATTAGTCTTCACTAGAAAATATGGTGCAACTAGGGATGATTATACGCTTGTTTAGACCTCTTGGAGTCCCTAAACATATGTACCTTCAGTTTTGGGTGCTTTTTGGAGAGGTATGTGCATCAAAAAAACAAGTTTGGGCAATAAAAAAGCATGGACATAAATGAAAAGACCAATATGAGAAAGTTATAGGAATTATTGAGTGGTAGTATCCCTATACCTTGAGGTTGGGAATGTCTTAATCCCATAGGAAATCCTAATATCTTAGCTAGTTCGGAACAAGAACAAAGAACAACAAAACAAGGTTTTGGTGTGTTCTAGAAAACCTCACAGCTGCATATGAAACCCTACAACAACATTTTGGGTAGTTATGTGGACAAGAGAACCATAAAACCTCCATTGTTGGTCATGTTTTTCCCCAAATCAATAGATTCTTCACCATTATGGGAAATCATAATTGCCCAACAAAGGTCTTTAACTAAGAGTGTAGACTAGTAAAGGAAGTCTATGTGAGACTCTGTGAAAACTACATGAACTTAAAAAAAAATTGTCTAGAAAATAATGCAACATGTATTTAGTGTAAAGTATAAATGAAAAACAATAAACAAACAATTGTTTTGTCTAAGAGATAATCGAACTTGGATTTAAGATAAATCTAGAATTTCTCGAAGATCCTAAGATAAATCTAGACTTTCTTGAATATGGTGGGAATTGGCTCTCAAACCCTAACTATCATTGGATGTTAGCAAGCTCCTCATTATTATCCTTAATTGACCCCATTTAATAAGACACTAGACTCCAATCCCTTCATCACCATTATCTTTTACTTTCATGAAAATACTTGGTTTGCTAGGGTTACTCTTCAAATTCATCAAGAGCTTCATCACTAAACCATAGTAATCCTATTTAGGGACTCCTTTGATCTAGAGAAGAGCTAGCTTAAATAGCAGAAGAGGGTTAGGTGTGGTGATGTTGACCTCCCTCTTAGTTATCCATAATCCATCATTGCTTTTAGGGCTCTCAATATCAAGATGTTGGTTTGTGTGGTACCATTTTGGCACAATTGTCGAGGATAAAGCCCATCTCCCATATATGTAGTCTTGCTACGTATGACACCTGTGAGTGCAGAATTTAGAAAATCCTTTGCTCATATGGTGACTCCATGAACGGACAAAGCCCTTGTCCTTGAAGAATTTTCAAGACTTGTTGATTGTAGGGGGGAACAAGAAACAATGTGAAGGAAATTGAAGATTCACCTTGGCGACTCCACAGTTTGGAAAAAGTATGAAAATTATGTGTGGATTTCAAAAATTTCATTTTTAGGGTTGAGGACTTGAAGAAATATGGCATCTTGGGAGTTCCATGAGTTTTATCCTTCTCTTGATGTTATGGAAATTCCAAGGTATCCAAATAAGATCCCTTCAAAATGAGAAGATCACGTTTTAAATTTTCATGGGTATATTCATCAAGCTCCTCATTGTCTTTCTTCATTTATGGATGCTATATGTCAAATCTCAAAGTTGTGCATGAAGGTGTTTTGATGAAGATATTTGCAATTTCCTTGCAAAGGGATGCAAAATTTCAGGTTAATAAATTGTAGGAAGGTTTCCTATTTTGCAAATTTATTTCAAGCGCTTCATGAGCGATAGGAAGCTAGTTATGTGAAAGAATAAAGCGTTAAAAATCTAAAAAATTCTTACCAAATCACATTATCCATTACTTTATGCTTGAGTATGAAAGAGACCCTTTCGATGCTCTTTTGGATCAAATCAAAAGATATGAGGAGAGATTTGTCTCCTTGACTAAATCCATCTAAGAAAAGCTTGGCATAGGAAAATCCAACGAAGAAGTGCATGAAAGGATACTTGTTAAAAGCACTCAAGTACCTTGTCATCAAGAAGAACCTATGCCTATTGAAGACATCATTGAATATCAAGAAGGGCATGTGCCTAGCCATGGATACTCCTTTGAAGCTCAAGCAATGAAGAAGAGTCCATGTGTGTTGAAGAGGTACCTTGCAACTCCATCATCCTCCATGAAGAAGTTCTTGAAGGAGGCATCAAACAAGATCAATAATAAGAGCATGTTCAAGGGGCCCTTGAAAGTATTGGCGTTGAAAACCTAGTTGGTAAAGACACTTATTCCACTCGCCATGAAGGTGAGGGTTTGGTGATTTTTTCTTCTCAAAATTTTAAAATTGTTGAAACGTCTTTTAATGATTCAAGAGAATAAATGATGGGGTCAAACCCTTATATGATCATACGATAGATGATATTTTTTATATTATGGATGGTATTTTCCTAGAAGCAAAGCATGCTTGTAATGAAGATTCTTGGAGATAGTTTGGAGATCCTATTTATGATACTTCTAGTGTTGAAAGTGATGAATATTTTCAACCATATCAACATGCTAGTACTGCAGATTTGGAGTAGCGTGAAATGATTTTTTATGTAGATTTGGGGAACCCTTGTGTGCCCTCTTTTAGGGAAGACTTGGTCGATCATTTCCAGCCATCTTCTTTAGATATTATTGCATATTTGGAGCAGCAAGATGATGTCTTATTTGCAAGTTTGGAACAGCAGTGTTTTCTTTCTTCAAGGGCAAGTTTGGGCTAGCTTTGTTTTCCCTCTTCTAGGGCAAATAAGGGGCATCATTCCCAGCCATGTTTTCCAGAGTGATGTTGATCTTGATGATGATTTGGGGTAGCAAGAAGGTATTGTTTATGCAGGTTTTGATAGGAATTTCCAGACATATCCTTCAATAATCAATGCTGGTTGTTGTCTTTATTTGGGGCAGCAAAAGGGTGTTATTATTATAGGTTTTGGGCAGAGCATTGTACTCCCTCTCCTAGGGTGTATTTTGAGCAATTCTTGCAGAGATATTTCCAGTAATGTAGTGATTTTGTTCTTGCTGATTTGCATCATTTCTTGGGGTTTTTTAGTCATGTATTTTATGCAGAGAATTTCCAGCCACCAAATCAATTTAAAAATGATTAATTAATGGGAAAGAAATCAGCAAATCAGTATGCTTTAGGGGCTAGAAATGGTGCATTCCAATAATAGTTAAAGGTCATAATTTTCCACCCACTACATCTAAAAGTCTGGAATTTGCATGGATTTTTTCAGCTAATCCCTCTTGTTTAAGTGTTGGATATGACATGGGGCAGCAAGTTATTTTTATCTTCGGTTTTGACAGTCATTTACAACAATCTACTTTTGATAATCCTTATCCAATCTTGGATAGAGAGAGCTTGTGGAAAGACTTGTTATTCTTGGCAAGGGTTTGAGGATGTTGATGACAATCCACATGCCTATGTTCTCATGTTTATGTTTAGCTCTACTGTTATGAAGATTAAAACATGTACTCATTTCATGGTAGATGGCGTCTTGTCTTGGTCCATCACCAAGCATGATGGAAGAAACCATGTGATGGATGAGATGCTAAAGTGGCTTCATCGGATATTTGACTTTACCTAGCAAGCTCTTGTTCACTTACTAGAGTAGGTAGGTAGGAGAATGAATAAGCTCTTGCATAAATATAGGATTAGCTAATAATCTTTTAGCATTAATGACTTCTTCCTTACTTGTAAAGCTAGTTCTAAAAAAAATGATGAAGATAGAAATTTTGGATGTGATGCGGTGTTTAGGGATGTTGAGATTATCCATACTACCACATAGTTTTTTTGTTTTCTTGCATTAATGGTAATTGCTAACAAGTCCATTTCAGAGAATCTGTGGTTCTCATGCACTCTCATGAGATTACATCTCCCACAGCTAGAGCCAAATGTTGCCCCCCATTTTGCATGGGTATCCACATGTGATTTTTATCACATTTTCTTACATGTTGATAAGGATTTGCATGGCCTAGTATTAATGCTTGTGGAGACCTTTTCTTGTGGAGTGTTATTGATACTTGGAACATAGATGGCATCATAACCCTTGCATATATGAAATCACCTGGAGATAAGGAAAGAAGTAATCACCCTTGCCTATATTAAATCACCTCCCCACCCACGATTATCCTTGGAAATTTGTGATGCATATCTCTGACAGTTCTCGACCTTTCAACATTGATATCATTATTAATGGTCCAAGCATTTATATAGGAATTTCAAACAGTACAAAGGTTAGCACAATGTTAATTTTCGATTAAAGAAGCCAGGTCTCTTTAGTCTTCTAGGGTTTGGGTCCACCCTTGGGTTACAACTTTAGGGTTTAGGGTTATATCATATTTCATTTTGTGGATCTATCATTACTATTAGAAAAGCGGACATCGAATGCAAACAAATGGATTGAATAAAGAATCGAACCAGCAAAGGTCATGTGATGCGCTTCTCCACTGCGAGTATGATTCCCTGTTTTGTTTTCAACCCCACTACAGTGGAACCAAGCTGCAAATAAAATTAAAAAAAATGTAAGCTAACGGCTTGAAAAGGTAAAAATACGAATGGGTATTCAATGAATAGAGAGATGAATTGAACCTTGATTGTTGTGATCTTCTTATCGCTCCTTACCAATGTGATTGCAAGGCATTCTTTGAAGGTGAAGTCCATAATTTTACGTCTTCTTCCTCATTCTCATGCCTTTTGGTAATAAAATAAGGAGGATAGTGGCTTGCACTACCCTGGAAAACGGTTTTGACATAGATGTAGATACATTGATTGTTTTCATTAAATAACTTAAATTTCCTACCTGTGACTATCGATTCGTTGAATCATGGATTGGTACAAAACACAACAAATTTTAGAGCTATGAGCTCTTAATTACTCACACCTAGAACATTATCAAATCTAGTCGTTGGCAAACTTTCTCAATTTAAAAGGAAGATTGTCAACACTCAGACATGGAGTGAGTTGCAAGACGCCAATTGGCATAGGCTTGATTCCATTTCCCCTCCATCCCATACATGTATGTTGTTACGACAAGTGTTGAACAACAAAATTTGATGCCCCGACCCTAGTGATGCTAGTGTTGCTAACTTGCTTGGTATGTATGGTTTTTTTTAATGTTTTCAAAGTTGTGTATTATTTTTTCTTAGGCATCCAATGCTCATCAAGGCTTACATCTCTAAAGCTTGGATGGTTGCCCTCTCTCTTGTTTGAATAAAGTTTTTGGTTGGCTTTATATGTATCTTTTGGTCGTATGTTTATTATAGCCTCATTTTGCTTAGTGCTTTTCTTTTATACATAGTTAACATTCTCTCATGGTTCTAGTTTTTTTAAGACTATATCTAGTTACATTGCCCTGCACTATGCAAAGATCACGCAGAGCTACAATATCGTTTTGCATAGTCTAATCTAAGTAGTTTTCTTATATAATGAAGTGGGCTCCAACTTGAAAAAATATAGTAGAATAGTTGTTATGTTATTGAACTGTACAAAAAAACTTAGGTTTTATTAAACAGATATCAGATAGATATTAAGGGGTGCTCAATTGTTTAAAATTGTAAAATTTTGGAAGACCAATATTTGTTTTTTGTATTTTTGGCGGGAAAATGTTTAGTTAATTTATACTTGTCAATTGAAGTACAATCAGCATAGATCCATTTCAAATTTGGATCTATCAAGCAGGGCTAGAATTTCAAATATTTTATGCCTGTCAAATTTTTTTTATGACGGTTTCGTTGTTCAGGTGCTGTCATTTTAAGTTTTCTTCATATGTATGACTGTCAATTTTTCTTACTATATCATTACAATTTTTATTTTCTAAAAAAAATAGTAAATTTTTTAAACAATACCTATAAAAATAATAATAAAAATATATATATATAGAATACCAAAAAAACTTTTACAATGGATGCAGTGAGTGTACATTCTCGGCACTCCAATGTGGCACTGTGGAGAGAGCATACACATTACAACCCCTGCTGCTTGTGAGTGGTTGCCCCCATCATACAAGGTCTATTGAAAAACATGAATTAAAAATTATGACAGGTTAAGCAAGTTGTTAGAAGTCAGAATGACGTTTTACCATTCAACATGCCTGTCACACTTGAAGGGTTCATTTTATGACTAAGTGTCAAACACTGTTTGAAATAGAAAAAACGAATTTGTTTAAAAAATTTTACACCTCCAAAATTTTGATCCCTTTTGTGCTGGGTATTTTTTAATTACTTATTTGGTTTTAATTATTAATTTTTAAGTCCACATAAGTGAAGTTATATGACAATATCTAGCCCATACTGAACTGTAAAACACCTTACTACTCTCAATGCAACTATCAATATCGCCGCGCCACATTATTGTTGCACATTATTGTTACTAACACCTTTACCAAAAAAAAGTGTGCGAGAACGCCGGCTTAACATGCGCAAAGGTGCACATTTCTATTTTTATCCAATTTATAGAAAGCATATTTGTAAACAAGTGAAAGTCGTCCCAAAGTCAACAGATCAACCTACCAATGACAGCAGATCAGTCGCTAGTAATTTTACTTGGAATGTGTGCCCATATATCATTATGAAAATTACCTTACAGGGAGATACAAATCTAAAAAATCTCTCAGCTATTCTGGGACAGATTTAGAGGTTAACGCTGAAATAAATAGAAGTTTTAAATGAGCTGTGCGCTCTGGACAGTTTGGAGAACGACAGACAGTGTTTGAGAGTCGTTAGCCAGCCAGATAGGTAGTGTAGGCTTGTTAGATATAGATGGCCGAAATAAGAAATGTTGATTGCATAGAAGAGTGTAGGACAGTTTGAGCGTAAGGAATGTGGTTAATATTTTTGTCATAATTTTTAGTGTAATGCGTTGGCATTGACTGTATGTTTTATTGAAGTAATTAATCTATTTAATTGGATGTAGTTATAGCGGTTGTGAGGAAAAGTTATAAGCCTATTTACTTAGGTTTAATCGTTTTGTAATATGTTCTTTTTGTAAGCTAATTGAAATAATTATTAATTTAGTTAATTGGTTATATAGTTTGAGTAGTTGTGAAGAAAAGTTTTATTTTAGTCACCTAGGGTCAAATCTCAATTTGTACATGTTTGCTCTTAGTGGTTGATGAGCTATATATAATTTACTCATGTGTTGTTGACCTGGCCTTGTGCCCTAAATAATCTAGGATTTACTCTGAGATACCATCCTCAAAATAAGAGGAAGTATAAGAGCTATATATGATTTACTTGTGTGTGGTTGACTTGGCCTTCCCTAAATAATCTATGATTTATGTTGGGATGCCATCCTCAAAATAAGAGGAAGTATATGAGAGGTTTCACCCAAATATATTATCTGAAGAAAAAAAACGGTTAAATCATTGATTGTCTTAATATCTATATCAACAAATTCCCATATACTACATATACAAAGATATATACAATGTCGAGTGTTAAAGTTTTAGGAATTTAAAAAAAAAATAACTAACTTGTGCAATAAATCAAACCAAGTACTCACAAGGATGAAGTAAAAGTACAACATTAGCAACATAAGATAAACTTTAAACATAACTTTCATCTCTTTCAACTTTAAAAACTCCCAAGAGTCCTTGTGTTAAAATTACATAACTTAAGTAAAATCATAATAGTTGTACAATACATAAACAATAAAACGAAACAATACTAGCATAACCATGAACAAGAGTACATTAAACAAGTCAAACAACTAACATCAATAAAAGATATAACTGAGAAAATAACACTGGTTTGGACCTTTCTTATGCTGGGACATCTATTTCAAGTCGGACCTTGTCTTTTGAAGACAAGTTATTGTGGAATAGTGGATATACCTTAGAGAGAAAGATACGTAGCAATTGATCTGAAAATCTTCAAGATCTTTTTAACTATTAAAAATTGCATGTGAACTTTGTATGTTAAATACTCATAAACATGCATTAAAACTGAAATTTAAATGCTTAAATATACACACATAAGCAAATAAACAGTATGCAAAACATGAAAGAAAGATCAGAACTGATAACGAAGTTCACCCTCCCTGAGCTACGTCTTCGGGCCCCTTTCAATGGGAAGGGCGATCTTATTAAGTCTTCAAAGCTTACAATAATGGGTTTCTGGAGCCACGTCTGTTTTCTATTAGTAAACATCAAAAATAGACAACACCGCTGTGATCCTCTCGAAATTTCGAGAAAAATGAGTATAAACTCGACCAGGTTTGCCTTAGGCTTCCTTTGGCACGCAAATCGAGAAACTCTGCCTACATAAAAGACAAAACAATACAAATTCCACCTCGAGATCTGTGCCCATTAATAACTGTATAGACCTCGAGAATTGTGCCAAAACCTCCTCCGGATCTGTGCAAAACTAATTTGTTTACTAATTTGAAGGCCACGCTCCCTTTTTGGACCACGATTTCTGCCTCCAATTTGAAGATTCATTTACCACTAAATGTGGCAACCACAACATAGTGGTTAAGGCACTCAACGTGTGGGAATAAGGTCACGGGTTCAAACCCACAAACCTCCCCCACATCATGGTTTTTTGTTGACACTTTTTTATGGTTGTTGGCTCGGTGGTATAGTTTCGTTGGCATATGACTTGAACTCCACAGTGGCGTTTGTTGACGTTGGCTCCTCCATTATATGGGGTCGAGGGCATAGCCTTCCCTCCCTCGACCTAGCCCCTTTCCCCAATGCACTAACTCTTCAAATTTTAAATAAAAGTTTCAACTTATACATGCTAGAAACCAATGCATGGAGTCTTGGCTAGGAGGGCTTGGTGAAGGCTTTGACAAACTTGGAGGTCTTGGGTTATTCCACAAATTTTTTATAAAACATTATATTGATAATTTCTGTCCAAATACCCGTTTTTTTGTCATTTTTAACCAAATTGTCGAAACTTCAAAACTTGATCATTTCTACATCCGAAGATTGTTTCACGTGAAACAAGTATTGACGGAAAGCTCTTGATGAGCTCTTTGGCACTGTAAGCTTTAATTCAATTTTTCCAAGACTTTTCTTTTGATAAACTTCAACGATCCTCCTAGATCAAGCATTCCCACTAGGAAGCTTTTGGACCACCAAAAGCATATTTTTATCCAGAAATCAAGTAAGGACATGTTCACCTCACTTGTCCCATATCATTTCTCCATCCTCTTTGAACATGTACATCTGACTTAGTATAACAACAATCAACACTACACTGACATTGTTAAGTACATTAATCCATTTTTCAATCAAAATTTCATTCAAATTTGTCAAAACCAACCATAAGTTGTTGATCAGTAGAAAACTAAATATCAAAATTGAATATTCGAAAGAGATTGTACCCATATCATGCGTATGTTTTACCATATGAACACTATCAACCATAATAGGTGCATTGTAGTGAGATGACACTTCCTTTTCATGCTTATGATTCTTTTATTCCTTACATTGTGTAGACTTAGTGCCAAATTCTGACTTGCATTAACAACCCTTTTTAATTGTTATGTAGTGCCAAATGATCTGGCATTTTTAAATAAATGTGAATGTACTATGTACTCAATTCCTTCCTTAAACAAATGATATTGATTATGTTATCTATAGAAAAATGTCTTTCGATCATATAATTACAGACTACCCAACACAATTCCACAGATATCTAGTGGATCCTCTCGAAAGTTCGAGAAAAAAGAGTATAAACTCGACCAGGTTTTCATGAGTCCTCCTCTAGCATGCAAATCGAGAAACTCTGCCTGCATAAGAGACAAAACAGTACAGATTCCATCTCGAGATCCATGTCCGTTAATGACTACGAACCATGGGAAATGTGCCAAAAATGTCTCGGGGACTGTATCAAAACCTCCTCAGGATCTATGCAAAACCACCTTGGGAACTGTGCAAAACTACTATGTTCTCCCTCTCTGAATGCGTGCCCAAACCGTGGTTTATATAGCGGTTTTGGTTTTTTTTGGGCGCAATTTTGGGGGCCACACACCCTTTTTGGACAACGGTTTATGCCTTCAATTTATAAGTAAAAAGCATAGTTTACCACCAAATGTGGTTGCCACGACGTAGTGGTTAAGGTGCTTGGCATGTAGGGATGGGGTAACAGGTTCAAACCCACGGACCTCTCCCCATATTATAGTTTTGTTAGCACTTTATTATGGTTGCTGGCTTGGTGGTATAGTTTCGTTGGATCCTCCATTATATGGCCTCAGTATTGGCCATGGGCTTGCCCTTTTCCCCAATGCACTAACTCTTCAACTTTAAATAAAAGTTGCAATCTATACATGTTAAGAACTAATGCATGCAGTCTTGGCTATGCGAGCTTGGTGAAGGTCTTGGTTTTGAGCCCCATACACTCCACATTTTTTTTATAAAACATTACATTGATCATTTTTGCCCAAATACCCATTTTTTCCTTTTTTAACCAAATTGTCGAAACTTCAAAACTTGATAATTTCTGCATCCTGAGGTCGTTTCACACGAAACAAGCGTTGACGGAAAGCTCTTGACAAGCTTTTTACCACTGTAATATTTAATTCACTTTTTGAAGACTTTGATTTTGATCGACTTCAAAGATCCTCCTGGACCAGCAGTAGGGTTAGGTTAGAGCTATACAAACCTCAAGTTGCTTACACAAAACAATCCAGAAAAGAGGATGAGCATTTAAACCCTTGCTGCAATAAATGACTGATTTTAGGACAGTCATATATCAAACAATTTGCAGCACCTTTCAAGTTAGTAGAGGCAGCCTCAATCTATTCACTAGCATCTTCATAGCAAGTCAAGTGAAGGTTAGAGCAGCCCGGAAGGACTTATCAATCCACAAGGCTCATGTCCTAGCTTAACACCAAAAGAAAGATCATGGCTCGATCCAACTAAACCCACAAAGGTCACATCCCAGGTTCTAGCAGCCAACAAGGATCACGTCTCAGTTCAAAAAGCTCATAGAAGTCACAGTCCAGTAAGTTAGCAGCTCAACACGAAAGGTCACGGCCCAGTAGATCAGCCCAACAATAAAGATCATGGCCAAGTTCAGGAAGCACAAACAAGGTCACTGTCCAACTCAAAATAGTCCGCAAGGTCACAACCTAGCTCCAAGAAGACTCAACCAGTCACGACCTAGCTCAAGAAGGCTCAACCAGTCACGACCTAGCTCAAGAAGGCTCCAAACATTCACGGCCTACCTAAGAGGGCTCCAAATAGTCACTAACAGTCACGACCTGCCCAAAAGGGTTGTTGTTAATATTTAATTAAATATTATTAATTATAAATAATTAGATTATTAGGTTACTAATGAAAGGGCGTAACCCTTCACTATGCTGGCTCAAGTCGTATAAAGGCGAGCTTATTGTACATTTATATTCACCATCTAATATATTATTCATATTTATCATTCAACATGAAAGTTGGATTCAACTATTAAGAGTCCAACCGGATACGGTTGCTCCAAGTGGTATCAAAGCGGTTTCACTCCTACTCTGAGCTCGAACTCGACTCATCAATTCCTGATTTTTTCCGCTGCTTACTCCTCCATCCAATCCTTTCCCCGCCTCAGCACTCTCCCCTCTCGCTGAACATCTCCACTTCTCCCTTAACTCCATCCTACCACTCCTTCATCCACGCCCCCTTCCCTTCTGCGCATTCCCTCCACCATTCCCTCCTCTGCGCATTTCCTCCACCCTCCCTCCTCGCCACACCTATTGCTCCCTCCTCTGCACATCCCCTCCTCCACCATCTGTGCTCCCACCTCACGCATTCTCCTTCCACATGCGCTCGCCCCAACAGCCGCCAACTCCACGACGTCGCTCCGCCTCAACCTCCAACTCCACGACCTGCAAAAAATTAACAAAAAAAAATATGTTATAAATATATTATAACATAATATTTATTTCAAATATATTATAAAATAATATATTTATAATGATTCAAATTTTTGTTTTATTATATTAAAACAAATAATAAAATAACATCAACTAATGCAACTGATACATCAGAAGGGGCTTTTTCACTTGAATCAAATAGTATATCCTATCTCAACCAACATCTGGCATCAAGGACGGAAGAAAAGTCAGGATCTAGAACTACCGGACCAATGGTCTAGGCAGTGGGACCAATACACTCTCGCCCTGCAATCTTCACACATTCGGATAACTGATAAAGCAAATGAGTTGATCTAGGAGCAGGCTCAACATGGGAACTACACCCCTAAGATCGGATATCAACAACTATGCTTACAACACTTTCAGGCCCAACCAGAAATGGTGGTAGGTGGGTATCTGGAAGCTCAAATGCCCATTAAAGGAAAAAAAATTTACTTGGTGCACTCTTGCAAATAAAATCCCTACCTGGGATCATCTACAAAAAAGACAGCTTGCAAGACCCAGATGGTGTAGTTTATGCAAAGACAACGACGAAAACACAAACCATCTTTTCCTAAGCTATAACTTCTTCAAGCATGTATGGGAGCATTCCAAATCTCTCACCTTCTCCAAATCTAATTGGGAAGGTCACACAGTGGAAGATGCCTAGAAAGTTCGGTCATCCTCTCCCCAAACCACTCGGACCAGAGCCCTTCCGCTCCTCCACATATAGGGATCTGGTTAGCCAGAAACAAGGCCATTTCCCTTGAAAAAGCCAACTCTCTAGAAGAAGTAGCAAGGTAAGGATTGGACATCCTCTCTTACTTCCCCCAAACAAAGAATAGCCCCAATCCAAGAATCATCACTCCCGAACAGTTGGATAAAAACACCCCTTGGGCCTTTTTTGATGGTGCTTCTCAAAATTTGAAATGTGGGGGAGGAGCCACCCTTTACTTAGACCCAAACCATCATTTCAAAATCTCAATGGGACTGGGAACTGGATCAAACAATTATGCTGAACTTATGACCCTGAAGCTTCTCCTATGCTTTGCAATTGAAAGAAACTGCAAAATGCTACAAGTATTTGGTGATTCTCTGGTTGAAATAAATTGGATAAATAAGACTCAAAGATGCAAAAACACCTCACTAGATACACTTTTTGAAGAAGTTAACAGGCTTCTTGCAAATTTTGAATCACTCTCGTTCAAACATGTCTAAAGGGAGCGAAACATGGAGGCGGACATCTCAAAGGCAGGAATAAATCTAGAATGGGGAACTTGGAAAATCATAAAGAAAAAGGAGACAAAGGCCAATGAGTATTACCATAGACCTTTTCTGGTTTTGCCTCAATAATACTTGTTTACATAATTTTGGACAGTTTTTGCTCAAACAAGAAGTAACAGAACCTTCAAGGCAGAAAGCTCCCAATGGGAGAAAATTGTTGCAGACAGTTTCTTTGTTTCAGTATGCTCAAAAGAAGGAAAATAGTTCCTTCCAGTTTTTTTCCAACCGAAAGCTTTCATGGGAGAATCTATTACAGAATGTCTTTTGACTTGTCATGGTTTTCTTTTGGCTGATATGCACAAAAGAAGCAAATACATAAGAAATCATGTGACATCAAGATGTAACTATGCAAGAAGCAGGAACAATACATATTTTTGTATGTAGCTTTTTTATTAATATAATCAGCTTTTTTTCTTAAGGAAAAATAAACAAATAATAAAATAAAGATTTATTATATGATAATTAATATAATCATTAATCAGTATCTTTAAAATCTCACGATCTTTAGTAAAAAGATTTTTCATTTCTCAGAAGCCAAAATAGTGTCGAAGTACACACCTCCACATAGAAGGTCCAAGACCATGGCGGAACTGAAAGAGCAAATTGAAAAAATGGAGAAGATCATCAAGGCCCTTGTCAATATGAAGGAAGAGATGAAAAATAACAATACAGTACTCAAAGACGAGCTTGTTTTGGTACTAGAAAAAAGGTTGCATGAGAATTTTGACATCTTGAACGAAAAACAAAAAGATTGAGATGACAAGATGAGTACCATGACTCAAAACATAAACACCTTAACACAAAACTTGAGCACCATGATGCAAAACCATAATACATTAATCGAGGTGTTACAAAGACTAATACATGGTCTGGACCAAGTCAGTAGTCCAAACATGTTAGATGTCTCATTTCATGTTGCCACACAGGAAACACTCGCAAAGAATCAAGAAGATTTGCAAAAAGAGATAAAAACAAAAATACTCCCATATATGGAGGCACGATTAAACAGCAAAATAGAAGCTATCAATAAGATAGTAGTGAATAAAAAGGTTAAAAATCGATAACAACAACAAAGCAATTCAAATATGTCACTTGCATCGTCCAGTAGTTCCGAGCCACCATCAAACCGTAAAGAAAAAAGCAATCAATATCGTCCTTACAAAGTGTACCAATCAAAGTAAAAATAGAGTTGTCGAAATACAATAGAAGTGAAGACCAATGCGTTGCTTGGCTAAACAAGGCTGAAGAAAACTTCGACATTTACAATATTCAATCTGACAAGGAGAAGGTGAAATATGTGTCAATGCATATGGAAGGGTACGCCTATAATTGGTACTTATGGTTGAGGAGAGATAATTTTGCCTACACTTGGAACTTGTTCAAAAATGATTTTTTTAATAGGTTTCAAGGAATCAAAGAAGATGAATTTTTCAGTAAACTTATGAAATTACAATAAGTTGGAAGCATTGAGGAATTCACACATCAGTGGAAATCCTTATTGATATGAGTATTTGGGTTATCTGACAAGCAAAGACTCTAAACCTATTTAGGAGGTCTTAAACCATACCTCCAAAAAGAGTTAGAGTTACATGACATACTTAATGTAGAAGTAGCAAGATATAAATCCAAAGCCGTAGAACGCAAATTGGAAAGAATAAGAACAAGAGGTGATACCATTATCGATAAGAAAAAGAGACACAATGTAGGTATTGTGAAAATACTTGGTCACCTGGTCATCAATGTCACAAACCTCAATCATATGCCTATGAAATGGAAAATAGGTCAAAGTCTTCTAACAGTTACTTTGATAATAGAAAAAAGAAGAAAAACATATGACATCTATGCAATGATGACTGGACCCTTGGCCATAAATGTAGGAACAATCAAACAATACAATGCAGAGTCAACAATGGAAAGGAAGTGCAAGTCTCTACACCAGAAATCTCATCCGATTCTAATATCGACATCGAATCATAATGAAGGATGACATTAGGAAAATACTCAAGCTTTGAGGACAAAGCTTTTCCCAAGGGGAAGGCAATGTTGTGAATATTTAATTAAATATTATTAATTATAAATAATTAGATTATTAGGTTACTAATGAAAGGGCGTAACCCTTCACTATGTTGGCTCAAGCCGTATAAAGGCGAGCTTATTGTACATTTATAATCACCATCTAATATATTATTCATATTTATCATTCAACATGAAAGTCGGATTCGACTATTACAAGTCCAACTGGATACGGTTGCTCCAAGGACTCAAAACAATCACCAACAGTCACGTCTTGCCCAAAAGAACTCAAAACAGTCACCAACAGTAACAACCTAGGCTTAAGAAGCAACATGAAGATTACGCCCACTTTAAGGAGCAAAAGGAAGGCTACAAACATCAACAACAACTTTAGATAAGGTAGTGCCAACCTTACAGCCCGAAGAAGAGGTAGCGACAGCTTACAAACAACAATAAAAACACCCTAGATGTCAAGCAACGAACCCTATAATAGGTATAGGATCATATCTCCAAATTACTCTTATCAAGACGTGTGCAAAATGATGTTTAGGACTTTTAATTTATACACTTGAAAGGTCTTCTAAAAGATTCAACTTCTAGCCCTACCTTTCAAGAGAATTGCCAAAATAAACATAAAATAACATTATGTTGACTTAGGGTAGGATACCAATGGTCTAATGGACAGACATAACTTGATGGGCAGAAGATTTGAGCTAAGGACAGACCATTCAGAAATATTTGTTTGATCAACCTACTTTAAATGCTAGGCAAGCTAGATGGCAGGAGTTTTTATGTGAGTTTGATTTTGAGATCAAGCACATAAAGGGGAAAAAGAATAAGGTAGCTAATGCGCTTAGCAAGAAGGTGCAAGAAATGCATGTGGCATCCGTTAATGTTTGCCAATCGGAGTTGAGGCGGCAGATTGTTAATCATGTTGCTGAAAATGAGTTGTATGTGCAGGTCAAGGACAAATTGCAGCAACAAAGTCTTGAGAAGAGGTATGAGGGATATAAATTGGAAGAATATGGACTTCTTACCTATAAGAACATGATTAATATTCCAAATGTAGCAGATTTGAAGAGGGTTGTTATGGGCGAGATCCATCAAGCTCCATATTCTGGTCACCCAGGATATCAGAAGACAATTGCTACAGCTAGAAAGCAGTACTTTTGGCCAGGAATGAAAAAGGACATGGTTGAATATATTTCAAGATGCATGAAATGTAGCAGGTGAAGGTTGAGCATCAACATCCAGCAGGTTTGTTGTAGCCTTTCACAATTCCATAATAGAAATAGGAAGTTATTTCCATGGATTTCATTACAGGATTGCCAATGACTTGGAAACAACATGATACCATCATGGTTGTGGTGGACAAGTTGACAACGACAACTCATTTTATACTGGTTAATTCTACGCATAAGACTAATGACATTGCAAAAATCTTCATGAAGGAGATTTTCAAATTGCATGGATTGCCAAAGGCAATAGTCTCTGACAGAGATGTCAAGTTCACTTCCAATTTTTGGAAGGGATTGTTTGCAGATTTGGGTACAAAGCTAAAGTTCAGCACTGCCTACCATCCTTAGACTGATGGACAGACAAAGAGAGTTAACCAAGTGCTTGAAGACATGCTTCGCATGTATGTGATGGACAAACCCAACATAAAATAATATTATATTGACTTAGGGGAAGATACCAATGGGCTAATGGTCATACAAAATAAAAAACAATAAAATAAGACACCATAACAAAAAGGTCAAAAAGGTGACGGTACCACAATCAAGATGATGGTCATACAAAATAAAAGCAATAAAATTAATCCATCATAACAAAAAGGTAAAGGTACTACAATCAAGATGAGCATTGGGACCAATAAAGAAAACACAAGACCATAAATCAACAAAATGGGTCACAACAAAGTGGGAATACAACCACTTCACCCAAGACCAAGTTGTACCAAGAAATGGTGTCTGAGTGGCATGAAAAGATTGAACAGAGCGAAGAAGAAAAGATAAGAAAATGCCAAGTTGAACTGCCACCGAGAAGATAGAAAACGACAAAAAAATACTGAATGTGTAAGGAAGAGAAAGACCTCTTGTGAAAGAGATGGTGCTACTGAATTTCAAAAACGGGGAGGAAAAAACTTAAAAGGTCCTTAAAAAGATTTTGAAAATGCATGAGAATGAGAATGAGAATGACCTGGATAGGAGAAAGACAGCTGAACAATCTTTAAAAAAGGGAGTTGCTGAGGAGACACTGCAAGATAGAGAAGAAAGCGAATAGGGATTTGCCAGAAGGGAGAAAACTGCAAAACAGAAGATTACAGAAAGAAAAGAAAGCGGATAGGGATCTGCCAGAAGGGAGAAAACTGCAGAACAGAAGATTACAGAAAGAAAAGAAAGTTGCAGAAAACTGTGATGAACAATCTCTTGGGAAAGAGAGATGCAGCATGAAGACAGAAGATTACCCATATTCAGTAACTCGAGAAAAAAATAGGACTTTGGGATGGCGTTTTGAAGACCTCTTGAAAAGCATAAATTGCTGCTAACAGAGAGATACAAGTAGGAGAAAGAGAAGACTCAAGACAAAGAAATGCTGCAGAAAGTAGAAAGAGTACAAGTTTAAAATCCCTACTTTACCCATGTGGGAGAGGATTACTAGGTTTACTGCCTCCTTTATCCATGTGAATAGCTTGAATTATCATCACGAGAGTATGTTTATGGTTTACTCTGCCTCTTTTATTCATGAGAATAGGAGTTTACTGTCATATTGAAGAGCTTAAGCTCCTTGTCCATATTAAGAGTATGTAGCAAGACGTTGCTACAAGCAGCATTACTTAACTCATACATTAGTTCCATGTAAGTCAAGTGGATATACTTATTACACTAGAACATCTATACATGAAAACCATCCATAGATTGCATGTTTAGTGTCAAAAGCTGGACATATAATTTCAAAACAGCCTACAACTAATCAATGATGATACTATTACAAGGTGAAAAAACAATAAATATCTATAGCATTTACGCACTAGGATCAGAGTATCCAAATTAAATATCATCAGTATTTTTTTACCCACTAGAACTGAGATATAAATAACAAAAGGAACTACTCTGTTACGTGTGTAGTTGGGCAAAAACATACCAGAACATTTCATAATAGTGGTTATGTATACTTGCAAAATATTTCAGACAGCACAATTTCCAAATAAATTTCATGTACACAAATTTCGAAGGTAGAAAAAACATCTCAAAGTCCACTTTGTGGAACATAAGTTGCAATTCATAGTTAAATAAAAAGGTTTCTTAGTCAAAACTATATTTGTTCGTCCGAATCTTTCTCCACAGATATAATCATACTCCAGCCCAGTATTGTTTTACCCACTAGAATTGAGATATAAATAACAAAAGGAACTACTCTGTTACGTGTGTAGTTTGGAAAAAACATACCAGAACATTTCATAATAGTGGTAATGTATACTTGCAAAATATTTCAGACAGCACAATTTTCAAATAAACTTCATGTACACAAATTTCTAAGGTAGAAAAAACATCTCAAAGTCCACTTTGTGGAACGTAAGTTGCAATTCATAGTTAAATAAAAAGGTTTCTTTGTCAAAACTATATTTGTTCCTCCGAATCTTTCTTCACAGATATAATCATACTCCAGCCCTGTAATGGTATAGTTTACCAATTACATGCAATGCAGTCACAAAGCCAATGAATCCAAGGCTCATCACTAATACCACGGTTGGCGTGATTTTAAGCCCTGGAGCATCATCAGTATAAAATCTCAGCATATTGCTGCCATTGCTACTGCCAGATCCAGCTCCAGCTCCTGACATTCTCCTTCGCCTCAGGCCTGCAGCTGCAGCACTGCCTCTAGGAGGATCACCTGTTCTTGTCACCATTTTGGACCTGCAAGGATATCATGTGCAATTAAAACCAACAATCAGAGCATACAAAATACTTATTTGAGGTACTAGTTCTGCATAAAACCAACAAGGAGAGACAGTTCCAATTCGTTTAAAAACTTTAATTACAAATCCTTGTAAATTCAATAAGTCCTAGCAGAGGTAAGAAAATCAAGGTACATTTCCTCCTTTTGTTGAAAGGCCACATATTATACATCTACATCAAGATTACACAGTCAAGAGCGAAAATAGCAGGCACACTAAGTTTAATTAGATAACATCTACAGCCAACAAATATTTGCTAATTAGAGAACATTTGCAGATAACAAGCATCTCTTGCATACCGTTACGTCAAGATTTAGATTACAAGTGTTTATACGAGCTTCTGTCAATTTTTTCAGATGTCGAAGACTGGCTAATGTATCTAGAATGTCTAAAGAAGCATGGAAATGATCTCCTCTTCCTTTTCCTTTTCCACGCAATTTGAAGTTTTTCAAGCTTTGACCCTTAATATATATAATATCAGAATGTGAAAAGAAACCTAAAAATGAGCATTGTCTCTGTATAGCACCTCACCACTCTCAATGCATCCAGCAGACCTCGTTACTCTAAGTGCAACCAGGAGATTGTTGGCTGAGCATTGGTAAATTTGTTTGAAAGCCCAAGCTATTTCTTTTAATTATATGATGAATCCTATGCTACAACTGGTTTCTCCCTTAAGCGCACTAGCATACATTGTTGCTCACCCTGTCAACCTCCCAAGCATCAAAATCATTGGGCACTTTAGATTTATCATTTATTTGAATCAATGTTATTCAGTCGTTGGCTACAACACACTTGGACTAGGGAGGTAGCTGGGCAATTAAGTGTCTGATAGCTATGTACACCACATTAACAGCCCTCTATTAGTTTACTGGAATTGTTGGTATACCCCACAGGGCTACCCACACTCCCCTTTGACTAAAACTTGGTCTGGGTAGTCTCTTAGACATTGGTCAGTTAGTCCAACAACACAATGTCCGTTCTGGATCAAATTCCCTTGTTTGCTTTGCTGGGAAAATCAATTCACCTTCATTTACAGTCATACATTTTATTGATATGGTCGAGATTGGACATGTGTTTTCTATTTTCAATTAAAATCCCTTCCAAGTCCCTACAGTTGGACTGCCAGTACAATGTATTATTATGTAGAAGAATGGACAGGCCTTCGACAGCAGATAAAAGTCAAGTCTTGAAGCTTTTAGAACTCATCATTGCTACGTAGTAATACTATTGGCATGAATGTTGCAAACAATTTGGTGTGCTATTCAGCCTGACAGAGATTTGGCAAGTAGATATGAGGCACTGTGTTTGAACTTGTAGGAACAAAAGTTCATTCATTACATCCACCGAGAACAGAACTCAGTTTCAACAATTGCTTGTTGAGATTTGATGCGGAGCATAGGATTCGAAAACAGAACGGCTGCTTCAATCCGTGACTGGCGGTAGCACTCCGCGTTCAAATAGGCATGAATGGACACGACTGCGCCTTTTTTGGGTCTGGCTTTGGGCAAAAATCTTGAGAGTAAAAAGGCTGGACCTGGGAAAAGATCGACAGTTTTTGTTTCTATTTTCAGGAGGTTGGTTGTCACTGTTTTTTAGCATGTTTCTGTCACTGTTTTTTAGGAGGTTTTAGTTGCTGGGAGTTGCAGCTGTATTCCAAAAAAAAAAAACAAAGGAATGGAGACCTGCGTGCCTGGTTTTTAGCAGCCGAGTGTATTGCTTCTTCTCGGTTATTTTTAGTATGGCCTGCGGGTCCTCTCTTTTTTCTGTTATTGTTGATGGGCATGCGTGTCTTGTCTTTTTGCTGTTATTGTTGATGGGCCTGCGTGTCCTCTTTGGTGTCTGAGAGCATGGACTCGTTTCTGGTTTCTGTAGTTGAGTTTTTTTAATCAAAATAAAATGCTGGTGTAGGCTTGAAGTGAGTCTGTCTCTCTATCTGGTGTACTGTTGAATGATCCTGTTCCTGCCAGTATAAACTGTGTTTTGTTTCTCTGTTTTAACCTGTGGCTTGGAAGCTACAGGATTCCAGGGTGTTCTCGACAGTTAAGGACGATTGCATCAGATTGGTATCAGAGCACAACGATGGCCCAAAGGGGTGTCCATCTGAACTGGGGAAGGAGAGGCAAGAGAAATGCCAGACGAAGAGTAACCCTTGATGAGGAACTACTCCAAAGATTAGAGGCGAGTCCAGATTGCCCTATGAAGAATCCGAGGAGGAACTGGAGGCTCCACGAGGTCGGGTCAGAGTTGTAGACCCCATGGAGAGGCTTATTGAGGCAATAACCAAACAAGGAACTAGGGCTAAAGTCGAGGTCCCTGATTTCAAAGGTGAATTGAATCCAGAATTATTCATGGATTGGATTCAAGAGTTGGAGAAATATTTTGATATAGAAGGGATCGAGGAGACTGATCCACGAAGGACTAAAATAGCGGCATCCAAAATGAAGTCGCATGTTGCTCTATGGTGGGAGAATCTCCAGAATCTTAGAAAGAGACAAGGAAAGGAGAAGATCAAGCTGTGGCCGAAGATGTTGAAGCTTTTGAAAGTTAAGTTCATGCCCTCCGACTATCAACAGAGACTTTTCAGAGACTACCAAAATTTAAGGCAAAAGGACTTATCCATATCTGCATTTACAGAGGAATTTTTGAAGTTGCAAATTAGAATTGATTTACAAGAAGATGATGAACATGCAGCAGCTAGGTATGTCAATGCTCTTAGGTTTCAGCTCCAAGATGAATTAGCCCTGATCAAGGTGAGCTCTGTGGACAAAGCATATCAGTTAGCATGAAAGGCTAAAGAAAAATTGAATCGGCGGAGCAAGGCAGCTATCAAGCGAGGGGGTAGTAATATGAATAGGGGTAGAGGAAGTTCTTCTAAATTGACAAGCGAAGCAGAATCCAATAGTGAGTTGAAGCCTGACTCCCAAGGTAGAGAGACCCCTTGGAACAGGGGAAGGGGGTGTGCTTTTGCTGGGGGTTGGAGGCCCTTGAAGTGTTTTATATGCAGCAGCCCCCATAAGGCAATGGATTGCCCACAAAACCCAAAAAGGGTGATGATGGTTCAAGAAGGAGAGGGAGCAGAACTTCTGCCAGAAGAAGTTGAGGCAGAGAGGTGAAAATTTTAGTGTTCCACGGGGACGCGCCTCCTAGGGTCGAGGGCTCACCCCCTACGCTTCCCACGCCCCGAGGGTTGGGGGGCTCCATGGGAAACGTTTCCCAACGCCCTCCTTTCTGTGAAACTTGGGGAAACGCGGGTCTAGGAGTTTCCCCAACGCCCTCCTTGACTGCCCTTGATTTTTTAAATTTTTTTACTTGAAAAAGAAGTGGTTCATCTTAAATTCTAGGCTTTTACACTAAACGGTCATTTTAAAACGAAATAGAAACAAATAAAAAGAAACAAACATCAATATGATATGCTTGGCTATAACGATTACATTAAATTACACTAAAGTCTTCAGAAACATAAGCATGCTAGTATGCAAATGGTGATGGGATGAGGAATTGATATGTTTATATGTTGGGGTTCATATTTTTATAATTTTTTTTCTTTTTTATAATTTTAGAGACCGACCCCCCTATGTTAGGGACCTTGACGCCTCCCCGCCCCCCCGTCCCCCAAAATACCCCAAAATTTTGGGGTGTCTCTACACGTCCCCAATGTGCGTTTCCCCGCTCCCACGCCCCCCCATCCCGAAACTTGGTGGAACACTGGAAAATTTCATGTTGAGGAGGACTTTGATATCTGGTAACAAAGTCACCCCTGAAGCGGATTGGAGGGGGGAAAGCGTGTTCTGTACCAAGTGTAAGTGCAGGGACAAGGTCTGCAAGGTAATTTCGATGGAGGATCCACTGACAATCTAGTGAGTATAGAAATGGTGCAAAAGTTACAACTCACCTGCATTCCTAAACCTCATCCTTATAGTATTTCTTGGCTAAAAAAAGATCATAGTGTGATGGTAAACCAAACCTGTCTAGTCGACTTTAAAATTGGGCCCTATGAAGACAAAGTGTGGTATGACATGGTTCCAATGGATGCATGCCATGTACTCTTAGGTAGACCTTGGCAATATGATCGGGATGTAATTCACCATGGTAAGGAGAACACATATGAGTTTCGTCACGGGAATAGGCGCCATATCTTGAAGCCATTCAAGGAGGAAGGACCGACTGAATCAACAGCCCTGTCCTTGAGTACCATGGGATGGAAGAGGATTTCCAAGGAGTTGAGGAGTGGTGTTTGCTATCTATTATACCCCCGAGAACAAAAGTCATTGCAGCAGCAAACAATCCCCCTAGAAGTGCAGAAATTGCTTCAACAATACCCTGATTTGACACCAGCAAATCTACCAGTGGGTCTACCACCCACAAGAGGTATTACACATCAAATTGATCTACTTCCAGGGGCCAAGCTTCCAAACCAAGCCGCTTACAAGATGACTCCCTTCGAAGATGAGGAGATGAGGAAGCAGATAACAAAATTAATAGAAAAAGGATTAATACGAGAAAGCATGAGTCCCTGTGCTACTCTTGCCTTACTTTCTCCCAAGAAGGGAGGGAAGACATGGAGATTATGCATGGATTCTAGAGCTATTAACAAGATTACTGTGAAGTACCGATACCCACCACCAAGAATGGATGACTTGTTGGATTGTTTGTCCGGTGCCAAAGTTTTCTCCAAGATTGACCTTCGAAGTGGATACCACCAAATCAGAATTAGAGAAGGAGACGAGTGGAAAACTGCTTTCAAAACAAAAGACGGCTTATTCGAATGGGTGGTGATGCCGTTTGGTCTATCCAATGCCTCGGCTACCTTCATGCGAACTATGAACCAAGTATTTAGATCACACATTGGGAAATTTATAATAATCTATTTTGATGATATTCTGGTTTTTAGTAAGACTATGGAGGAACATGTAGAGCATTTGAAGGTAATCCTTGACATCCTACAAACTGAGAGATTGTTTATCAACCCTAAAAAGAGCGAGTTCTACAAGGATAAATTAATAATTTTGGGCAGTGTAATTTCAGCAAAGGGGTTGAGCATGGATCCTGAAAAGGTCAAGGCCATCCTTGAGTGGCCAATCCCCCAAAATATTACTGAAGTGAAGAGTTTTCATGGGTTAGTAAACTTTTATAAAAGATTCATTAGAAATTTCAGTGGTATAAACGCTCCTTTGACTGACTGCACCAGAGGAAACGAATTTAATTGGACCAAGGCTGCTACAGTAAGTTTTGAACAACTCAAGAAAATAGTTACTGAGGCTCCTATTCTCACCCTACCAGACTTTGACAAACTTTTTACAGTAGAATGTGATGCTTTTGGGGTTGCCATTGGAGGGGTTTTAAGCCAAGAAGGACAACCTATAGCCTTCTTCAGTGAAAAACTAAATGAATCTAAACAGAAGTATAGCACTTACGATAAAGAGTTCTATGCAGCAGTCCAAGCCTTGAAATATTGGAGACATTACCTTCTGCATAGAGAGTTCATCCTGATGACTGATAACCAAGCATTGAAATGCATCAATTCCCAAAATAAGTTGTCCCACAAACATGCCAAATGGGCGTCTTTCTTGCAGGCTTAGACTTTTGTTTTGCAACATAGAAGTGGTAAGACAAATGTGGTGGCAGATGCTTTGAGGAGGCAACATCTACCGGTAGTAATGAGTAATGTGTTCATTGGGTTTGAAGAAATGAAAACAGAATACTCTAGTGATCCCTATTTTGACCAAATTATTGCAATTCTGAGTGGGCAAGGACAAGCTGATTCACATTCAATTAAGGAGTTCTGTTTGTTGGATGGATTTTTGTTTAAAGGTTCCCAACTGTGCATTCCTTTTGGATCCTGACAAGAAAAACTTGTGAGAGAAATGCACTCGAATGGGTTGGTTGGACAATTTGGAAGGGATAAAACCTTCGAACTAGTAAACGAACAATTCTTTTGGCCTAATATCAAGAGGGATGTGAGTAGATTTGTTGCTGCTTGTAGAGTTTGCCAAACAGTGAAAGGAGGAAAACAAAATACAGGCCTGTACATGCCCCTACCTGTCCCGAAAAAACCATGGACGGATATTTCCATGGATTTTGTTTTGGGACTGCCACGTACCCAAAGGGGTCACAACTCAATGTTTGTAGTGGTAGACAGGTTTTCCAAGATGGCCCATTTCTTACCATGTAAAAAGACAAATGATGCTAGTCAAATAGCACCACTGCTTTTTAAGGAAATTGTTCGTTTACACGGGCTTCCAAAAACTATAACGAGTGATCGGGACACCAAATTCTTAGGCCACTTTTGGAGAGTATTGTGGAGAAAATTGGACAGCAGATTGCAATTCAGCTCTGCCTACCATCCCTGGACTGATGGTCAAACCGAGGTCGTCAATAGGAGCTTGGGGAACCTACTGCGTTGTTTAGTAGGTGACAAACCTCGCCAGTGGGACTTGGTCTTACCACAAGCCGAATTTGCCTATAATTCAAGCATCAACCGATCAATGGGCAAATCAGCGTTTCAAATTGTCTATGGAGCCAATCCCAAAGGAGTTGCTGACCTAGTGGACTTGCCTACCGATCCCTATCTTAGCAGGGATGCTACAGACTTTGTGGAAAATATTCAAGGAATACATCAACAGGTCCAGCAGAAGTTACAGTCAATGACTGATCAATACAAGGAAGATACTGACCGACATAGGAGGAGGAAGGTCTTTCAGGAAGGAGAAATGGTCATGGTACATTTGAGCAAGAAAAGGTACCCCAAGGGAATCTACAACAAACTAAAACCCAGGAAATTTGGTACTTGTAAAATTAAGAGAAGAATAAATGACAACGCTTACCTAATGGACCTACCAGAAGAATTAGACATCAGTCCTGTTTTCAACGTGGCTGATCTCTACTCACTGCCGACTGAGTCCAACAAAGAGGCCAATGAAGACCAATCAATTAATGATCAGCATGACAAAGGGGGGGACTGGACCAAACTTTTACCCAAGAAAAGGAGAGAAAAAGTTGAACGTTTGTTAGACACAAAACTAGCCGCAAAACGCTCCAAGGCTTATAAGTTATACCTAGTTAAGTGGGAAGGACTGCCTGATTCCTACAACTCTTGGATCACGAAAGCAGAGTTACTTAAGCACAGCCAAGAGGTTACAGCAGGTGACCTGGAACCATGGGGTTCTGAAATTTTAAAAGAAGAGGAGGAGGATGCGGAGCATAGGATTCGAAAACAGAACGGCTGTTTCAATCCGTGACTGGCGGTAGCACTCCGCGTTCAAATAGGCATGAATGGACACGACTGCGCCTTTTTCGGATCTGGCTTTGGGCAAAAATCTTGAGAGTAAAAAGGCTGGGCCTAGGAAGAGGAGGATGGTGCGGAGCATAGGATTCGAAAACAGAACGGCTGTTTCAATCCGTGACTGGCGGTAGCACTCCGCGTTCAAATAGGCATGAATGGACACGACTGCGCCTTTTTTGGATCTGGCTTTGGGCAAAAATCTTGAGAGTAAAAAGGCTGGGCCTGGGAAAAGATCGAAGTTTTTGTTTCTATTTTCAGGAGGTTGGCTGTCACTATTTTTTAGCATGTTTCTGTCACTGTTTTTGAGGAGGTTTTAGTTGCTGGGAGTTGCAGCTGTATTCCAAAAAAAAGAGACAAAGGAATGGAGACCTGCGTGCCTGGCTTTTAGCAGCCAAGTGTATTGCTTCTTCTCGATTATTTTGAGTATGGGCCTGCGGGTCCTGTCTTTTTTCTGTTATTGTTGATGGGCCTGCGTGTCCTGTCTTTTTGCTGTTATTGTTGATGGGCCTGCGTGTCCTCTTTGGTGTCTGAGAGTATGGACTCGTTTCTGGTTTCTGTAGTTGAGTTTTTTTAATCAAAATAAAATGCCGGTGTAGGCTTGAAGTGAGTCTGTCTCTCTATCTGGTGTTGAGTTTTTTTAATCAAAATAAAATGCCGGTGTAGGCTTGAAGTGAGTCTGTCTCTCTATCTGGTGTACTGTTGAATGATCCTGTTCCTGCCGGTATAAACTGTGTTTTGTTTCTCTGTTTTAACCTGTGCCTTGGAAGCTACAGGATTCCGGGGTGTTCTCGGCAGTTAAGGCAGTTAAGGACGACTGCATCAAGATTGCTGAGAATTTCAATTTTACATCTACTGTGATCCACTTTGATGAGTCGGAGAGGCCAAAGACCTACCATTTATGGATCAGTGGGGCTAGCTAGCATGCTAACATGCAGGGTCTTATTTTTTATATGATAAAGGGGTCACATTGCACACAATGTGACTGAGGGGGGATAGCATTTCCTCCTAAGCTGAGTCATATTTTTAAATAAACACTGCTACATGTAACATAACAGGATCCTTGAGTGATTTGAATTAATGCAATCAAAGAGGTGAAGGAAACTTTATTAACACCAATCTACAAAACACCACAACCATTGTAACTGTTTGATGATTTTCAGATTCGCCATTGTTTTTCATCAAGTAGTCCTAAAATTCTTTGGTAGAAAAGACGATTGGAAATTCCTTTTCAATTAAAACTTCAACAAAATAGTTGATTTCTTGACTGCACTCCTGCCAAAGTTTTCTTAGACCTGTGTCTTTATTAAATCCCAGAAACCATTATAAACAAGTCAACAAAAATTGGCTCTTGAAATATTTCTTGATGAAAGTATTTCCATGATTCCAGAACAGTTTCTCACGTGTTTCAACCCTATCTTTGAATCACTGATTCTTATACCAAACGACCTCAATCTAGATGGACTTTTGTTATAACATTTATTGATGTTGAAATGTACTTTGGTTGGGAGCAAGTAGTGATGAGTTTATTTGCATTGAAGAATCCAAGAATCCTAAGAAGACTACCTTATAAGAAATCCGGACATTAGTCCTGGTGTTATTCATGCACAGAGCTTTAACCATCCAGACAAATAACAAACAACAAGGCTATGATGCAGCCTGCCATATAGAAGTCCTGCTTATGCATGGAATCATAGTTACTAGAGTCGCTTGTCTAGGCTGCCACTCTGTCACCCTGTACAGATCAGAACCACGGAAGTAGGGATCCGCATTTGATTCACCAAGAATCGCCAAAAAATGTTTGGAATAGTTTCCAGCTGCCCGAAACAGTTCTTGCAATGCAGGATCCGCTTCCCATACATGGAAACAGATCCATTTCCATCTGCATTTATAGATAAGATTTACGGTTTCTCGGTATGTTCGGTTTGAAGGATTGGAACGCGTTTTTAGCTGCAGTTTATACTTCAAAGAGGAATACAGAGACTTAGGGTGATCTTCTTAACAGAAGCTACTTTTCCAAAAAAACAACCTACAGAATGCGTCTCAAACCATTTTGTTCCTGCAGATCTAGACAATAATTGGAATTCCCAAATAACCAAAAGAAAGAGTGATAGATCATAAGGAAGCCGAAACAATTCTTGATGCGTTACCCTTGACGGATTTTTCTTAATCCAAAAAGCAAATCAAACAATTTTATTCATATAAAAAGACTTACAGTAGCATCAGTTGGCGTGGGTACCATACCTTGAACTGAAGATAACGAACCAGAGAAGTGAAGGTGATGTACAGATATTTTCCGGACAAGGATCTCAATCTACGCACTGATATGATCCGCTAATGGCTTACACCTATATGTAGAGACTCGTTCCCTTCAAACCCTTGACCGGGTTTATTTGCACGAATTTAGTTTTGGCCGACACTAACCAGGGTTAGTTCTTGAAGTTAGCTCAAAGAATCCTTCGCGTCATAGGAAAAAGCTTATTGGCCAAATGTAACCATGAATTCGACTTGTCATGATATTCTAATTGACAAGTGGCCAATTGTCTAATCAGTGTATCTAGACGATTTGTTTGATTGGCTTATGAATTCTCATTTGATTAATTTCCCGTAAATGGTGGACTTTTTCATTAATTAAAAATTAAATAAATAGAAAACTTTCATTTGTTGGTGGATTGAGTCCCCTTCATGACTTCGTCCTCACGTGTAGTCAAAGACGTGAACAATCGTTTTTGGTTTTGTTTAGATGGCAACAATCTTTTTTGGTTTTGTTTGGGAGCATAGAAGTAAAACATGTTTTTTCAATTTACTGTGTTGGGCGCTTTCTACAGTTTAAATGGGCCAGATGTGTTCCCGCTATAATGTTGACGTGATACATGTCCGCAAAATAAAATTTAATAATAATAAAAAATAAAAAATAGTATATTCATTGCATCGAGAGAAGGGAGGTGCTCTCCAACCCACTATGGGGGAGACCGTGTCAGGTCAGTTACATTATTTACAACATGAGTGGGCCTATGGTTAAGAGCATGTAGAGGTGCTCTCCAACCCACTATGGGGGAGACCGTGTCACGTTAGTCACATTATGTACAACATGAGTGGGCCTATGGTTAAGAGCATGTAGTTCCTCTTAGGAGGTCACAAATCATTGCGCAGAGGGGGCCCTTGTCCCACAAACAAGGGGGTCTAAGACACCAAATTGGTGTCTCCCTTGGGGTGACCTTAAAAATAGGTTATTATTATTATTATAAATAAAAAATATTAAAAATATATGAAAAATATAAAGTGCATATAGACTTAAATAAAATATAAAAAAATTTAAACTAGCATAGATCCATTTTAAACCCGGATCTATAAAGTACTAGGAGGGATTCAAATGGTAAAAAATTGTACATCTCAAGAAACTGGATCCCTCTTGGTGCTTGATAGATCTGGGTTTAAAATGGATCTATGCTAGTTTTGTTCTGTTTTTCAATTTATTTAGTTTTCTTTGAAAAAAAACGTCATCTTAGATGCACATGTTTGTCATATAATTATTATGGGTATTTTTATTTTCACGCCTAAAAAAACATAATTTGCTATTGCAAGAAATCAAAGTTGCTTCCACATTACAACATCAAAAGACTAGAGAAAAAACTATTTATACTAGTTAATAATGACAAAAAAATGTCAATCTTGGTGTCAATGACTATCAAAAACATTATAACCAGAGATACCAAGAATCAAAACTCACAAGTCTATCCATAAAGGCTCTAAGACATCCACATACAAAAAGAGAGGAAACATTCTAGCTTCCAAAACAAAAGTTATTTCCTAGCGATAAACTACTAGTAGCATAAAAACTAGAATTGATAAAAAAACTAAGAGAACCAGAGTCGTGCAACACTCCATCTTTGAATTCTTCAAAATAAAGACTTGCATCCATATCCCCAATGACCAACTTGGATAACCGATCGACTTCTTAATTAAACTCCTTGTATACATGCCTAAAAAAGATAAAAGAGAAAGTTGAAATCAAAATTTTAATCCTGAACTTCCAATGTTCCAGAACTAAGGAATAAAGGGAAGAGTCTTCTCTTGCCCATTCAATTATTACCTTAGAATCTCCTACAATCTTAATATTTGAACAATGATTCCTCCTAGTAAACCACAGTAATGCCCACAACGATAAGAGCTCAACTCATGTATTAAAGCCAATTTCAACACCCGTCCACATTTTGAACACATGAGTATCACTTTCCTGAAATAACATTCCAGCACCACACATTCCATTCAGTTAAGCCCCATTAAAGAAGCCAATAGCCAAATTTTATGCAAACATAGGTGGAGTGATCCTCGTGGGAATATCTAGAATTTTTTCTTTTCCAAACTCGGACCAAGAAATCAAACTCTTGAACAGACCTGGAAAAAAAAAATTGTTTCGAAAAATAAAACGATTTTTTGATTTCCGCACTTCCCACATCATGACAAAAGGCAAAAGATAAAGCCTCTTACTTAATTTTATGCATCTTTTTAAATTTTTATCTAGGATTTGACAGTCCCAACGATCACCAAAATGAAAACGCTTACCCAGCTCCAACCAAACATTTTTGAAGAAAGAACAATTCCCAAAAAGATGCTCCACTGACTCCTACTCACTTCTGCAAAGAAAACAATATCTAGGTCCAACAATACCTCTTCTAAGGAGAGAATCCCAAGTAAGATTTTTGCATGTTTAAGCACAACTAGGGAAAAAGTTTTATTTTTAAAGGAATGTGTCCACGCCATAGGATCAACATCCACCAACAGGAACAGTCCTCTAAAGTCTCTTTCGTCATCAACTTATAAGCTAGCTTGGCATTAACCTCACCATTTCCTTCAATATAGCTCCAAACCAGTCTATCATTTGAATAAGATAAGATACCAGCCTGATATAAATTTCCAACAAATGTATGCCATTCCTCTACCAATGAGTCTAACAGATGTAAATCTCCATAAAGGAAGCCAAGAAGGAGCCCTCAAGTTTTGACCACAATAAACTTGTTTAAGAACAAAAATATTTCTCTTATGAAGTTTAGCTATAAGCCTTGAAGATAGCTTATATTTTTCACCCAAACCAAACATCGGATCAAAACCTAGAAAGATATGTATTCCCCTCCCAACCAACCAACATATAGCCTGATTTATAATAGGAAAAACCTTCATCAAACTTCTCCAAATAGCTAAGGCATTCTGCTTTAATTTGATAGGATCTCTAAACCATTGAACCAAAGGGCAATTTTTAAGTACTTCACCTTCACCACTTTTCCCCATGGGCCTTCATTGAAAAGAGATCTCCATAATGTCTTAGCACAAAGGGACTGATTAAACTCGGAAAGATTCTTTATCCCCCAACTGCTAAGATACTTCGATCTAGAAATACTTTCCCATGAGGTAAGATGAAACTTTGAAATGTTCAATTTTCCAGCCCAAAAAAAAAACCAACTTCTTGATTGAATCACTTATAGACTCTGGAATGATATATAAAGAAAACCAGTAGATAGGGATAATATGAAGAACTGCATTCACCAATACAAGTCTTCCCCTGTAGACAACCATATAAAAGACCAAGAGCTAATGTGCCTCTGACTTTTCTTTATAAGCCAAATCCAATCACATTTTTTTATAACCACTTGGCTTCAGGAAAAAATCAAGATATTTAAAACCACCTTCAAGATCATTCATGTAACAAGGAAATGGTGAAGCTATCTCGGTATGAACACCTGGATCATCACATAAATAAACAAAACTGGACTTCTGAGCACCAACAACCATACCTAAAGCATCACATAAGGTGTTGATAATGGAAAGATAATGTTTTCATTCTGATAGAGTGCTTGCTCCAAAAAGTAGAACATCTCCCACAAATAGAAGGTGTGTAATAGATAAAGATCTTGTCAACTTAACACCTTTGATTTTCCCTTGGTTCTTATCCTTATTAATTAAAATACACAATCCTTCAATGACCAAAATAAACAAATATGGTGACAGTGGACAATCTTGTCTTAAATCTCTTCAACCATTGAAGAACGAGGTAGGAGAGCCATTTACCAAAATAGAGAATCTAGCCGACGAAATGCGCACCATTATCTAATTTATTACTTCCAAAGGAAGCCCAATATGTCGTCAAATGAATCTCAAAAAAGATCAGTCCACTCTATCATAGGCCTTTATAGGGTCCATTATAAGAATGAAATCATTTAAATGCTTTTGTTCATAGAGTCTAAACATTCCTGCGCTAAACCAATCACATCTAGGATCTGTCGATTTGGAAGAAAACCAAACTGTTCCTTAGAAATATATTTTCCCAAAAAAGGATTTATCCGTTTAGAAATCATTTTCGTGATGATATTATACAATCGATTGAACAATGAGATCGGATTAAACTCATTAAAACTATCCGGCTCATCCTTCTTCGGGATAAGAACAATATATGTCTCATTTACCTTACCTGGAAGCTTACCCGTCCTCCTCGATTCATCGATAGTTGTTTGATGAAAAATGTTTAGTCTGTGCAGACAATGGACTTTTTCTCTATTCTAAATGGTATGTATCTAGAACAAAGGGATCACAACAATGTATCCTCTCCCTAGACTGTTAAAACACTTGAATGTCAAGCTTTCTTACCTCACAATAAAAGTGACCCTTGTCTCCAGAATTCCCTTACAATCAGTTGTACCTGCAAAAGAATGACCAAGACAAGAAACAAGAGGTGAAAGCAACAAGATAATTCAATATTATATGCTAATGATCAAGGAGAAAAGCAATGAATAACTCACATTAACACAAATTATTCATGGGAAAGAGAAACATGTTTGTATTAATAGAAAAGGAGAAGAAAACTACAACCAAGCCTTGATGTTGAGAAGACTTCCCTATGAACACCTTGGGGCCTCTATGCCTCACCTATCTCCAACGCATCAAAAAGTATAATCATTATTTGGCCTGCATTTGGGTGCTCTTACTCTCTTCTTCCTCCCTTAACCATGAGGGGTAAGGGTGTATTTAAAGGCCAAAGGGATAGGGTAGGTTGAATATTTTATGGATAAGGTCAAGGGATCATTCCATGGATGGAAGAATTCAAGTTCCACCTGTCCAAATTCTTTGGGATGAGGCTCCATGAGGGTTTCTTCTAGAAACTCCTCAACAGCTTATCTTTTTTTGCATTTTTGGGAGGAGCACCACACTTTGTAGAAGGGAAATGAGTGTTTCTTAGTGGTACCGCCTATTGTATGAAGTCAACAAGTGGAAGCACCACACTTTGCAAGTGTGTAATGTGCATTGCTGACTTGGTAACACCTCTTGTTAGTGGACAAGGTGCGGTGGTGGCTCAAAACATGGAAAAATACAAGGGAAAAATCTTCCTTCTTTTATTTATCTCATTCAAACTCTCAAGGAATGGAGAAAACATTGAGGTACCTATCTCATGATTAGAATGGTGACGAGATTTAGGTGTAACAGAATGCCCCTCAAAGTATGAGGCTAGAGGGAAACGATAGGCAAAATACTTTGATAGAACATGTTATGACTTCGAGGCAAGGGTTCAATGAGCGGAATCCGTCAACAATCAAGATCATTCTGCAGTACTTTACACTTTGATACATGTCCCAAAAGACTCACAACATGGCTTCCGACCAATACAACGCAGATCCATGTGAGATAATAAAATTCATGGTTACTAAAATACAACGTAGATCCATGCGAGAGAGACTCAAATTTGGACATAGCTACCAGACATACAATGTTTATCTATGTCATACTGAGGCAAATCTGAGCATAGCCACCGACATACAATGTGGATCCATGCAATAAATCATACAAAACATTCCATTGCAACCTGCGTGAAGGCAAACATAACAAATAAATGCTCAATAAACACCAAGGGTCTTCATTCCATGCTCAAGAAAGTACGATTCTAGCCATGTGAATAGATGTATTGAAGTCGAACATGGTAGAAACCACTTGATTATTGGTTAATGATGTGAATTGTTAACAAGAGCAAGGGAAATCACCATTAATTCCAATTATTCCCATGGCACTTTAGTACATTTGTCCGAGTTTGAATGATGAACAAATGCCGAACACTCAGTTGAATCTCTCGAACAAAGGCCAATGATGAAAGCCTATCGTCGAAAGCAAGAAAACCTGTCGTTAAGGCATGCATATCTCAAGGTACTAACTTGTTTCTAAGACTAGTTCTTGGAAAATGTGTTGATGTCGACATGAATAGTCTCGTCGACGGAGGGCCATGATGAATCCCACACCAACGACATGAATTGGGTGCATGCATCGAAAACAACGCGTTAATGGCTTGGATCATTGGATTGATTAAGTGCCAACGGTTCCGATTTGATCTAATTTTTTTTTATTTTCTTTTAATGTCCTTTAAAAAAATATGGTTAACACATATTGTTAGACGAGATTTTGATATTTTTGAATGTGGAGGGTTACATGCCACCCTTTTAGAGATTAGTCAGCCCATTATTTTATTGTCACCAAGGCTCAAATTTAGAATTATTCAACAAGGTTGGATCTGCTGGGAGAACTTGCTCGAGGAATAAAGAAGTTCAAGTTTGGTGAAATGATCGGCGGAGAGGGTTAACGGTCAGGATTGATCATTGGTGGAAATAAAGGATAAAGGAGATCGACGGAAGATATGAAGTCCGTTGGGAAAATTTGTGCGACAGGAGGAGATGACAAGTTTAGAGCTACCATCTAGAGATCAATGGAAGACTATAGAAAAATTTGGCAAGATGAAATATAAATTACATCAATGAAGAAGTTCATTTCAAGGCTCAAGCTACATTGCAAACACACATTGTTTAGAATAAAGTTAATAGATTTTCCAAGTAGTTGAGAATATTAGTTTGTTAGGAGTTAACTGACAAATGTAATAAGGCAGTGACAAATGCCTATTTTTAGAATGTAAGTAGTTATTAGCTCAAGGAGCAATCTTGATGTATAAAAGTAGAATTTTGTAATATAATGAGGGTTGGAACCCGTAAGAAAGAGAGACCTTTTTTGTAACAGATTTTTCAAGTTAAATAAAATTGTAGAGCCAAGCAAGTTTTTTTTATTATAAGAGATTCTCGTATTGTTCTTTTTATAGTTTGTGCTTCCTTTCCTTATTGTGAATGTGCTTCCTGTTATCTTTTTCCATTATGTTATCTTTCATGATTGGATAAGTGTATACTGAATCAAAATTCATAATTTTATGCTCTAGTTCTTTGATTTCAAGTATCCACAAACATTTCCCTCTAAAGTTAATATTGGATTCATCTTTTTGATGCCCATGTTAATGGACTATTCATTTTTCCTCTTTACCACCAAACAACCAACAAACTAACTATAAAAGAGTGATTATCATGCCTTTGTGAAGATGGTGTTTTGCAAAGCACTGTCATTGATATGTAACTTGTGATTTTGACTCGATGCTCAATGATAGCCACTTGTTTCAGCCACTATAATCATTAAAATTGTTTTTGTATATGTCCTTTGTGTTTATTTATTGAGAGATCCCTCTCTAGTAGGAAAGAAGCCAACTTTCCTCCCAAAGACTGGTTTATAAGGTCACCTTAGAACTATCCTTTCACAACAAGAGGAATAATCTGAGTAATAACATCTTGGCATCGTTGCCGGGGAACGGGAGTTCAAATTTACCCTGGGAAGAACAATTGTGTTTTCAAGAAAGTAGAATTTATGTGGGAAAACATGAATTCTTGCAATTGAAGTGGTTGTAATTTTCCCTGGAGACTTCACAATCATATTCAAGAAAGAAGTTTAAAAGATGACATCTTGGCTTCCAGAAGAGCGCATACAAGAGGTAATCATGTTTATGAGCCTTTATATAGTGTGGAAGATCCAGAAAGTTTACTTAGGAGAAGTAAAGGAAAAGAATAAGAAAGCACTTCTCAGTTAGAAATATCATTTTCCTTACCTCAAGAAGAATTTCTAAGTTTTCAAGACCTTGGTTTGGACATAAAATTCGAACAAAATCTTTTGAAAT
This sequence comes from Pseudotsuga menziesii, assembly GCA_001517045.1. Lineage (NCBI taxonomy): Eukaryota > Viridiplantae > Streptophyta > Pinopsida > Pinales > Pinaceae > Pseudotsuga > Pseudotsuga menziesii. The sequence goes on from LPNX011027855.1 coordinate 208,777, forward strand.
CTAAGTCTGAATCTGATTTAAAGAATGTTATAATTGATCAAAGTAGGTTTTAATATTATCTCCTATATTCTTTTTGGCAAAACCTTCAAAGGACTATAAAAACAAAAGAGAGGAAACCACCAATAATCCAAACCCCTCAACCACAAATTTATAATACTATTCAAAACTCTCATAGAGTAATGGTTTCTAGGTTTTCCCCGTTGGCTTTACCATCTGTTTTTTATGACCTTCCCAATAACTATGCTTAGAGAATTACATTGTTTGATGGGGAGGGAAGCTTTACAACCAAACAACATGTTGATAGGTTTAACAATTTTATTGATCTAGAGGAGGTGGATTATGATGATCCAAAGATGAGGTTGTTTGCTTAGAGTTTATCTAAAGAGGCGAAGAAATGGTTCAAGGATCTTCCTGCAAGGTCTATCCCAAATTTTGATGATTTCCTAACTCTTTTCTTGGATAGGTGGGAAGATAAAAAAAATTATCTGTAAATTTTAGCCCAATACAAGAATTTGAAAAAGGGAAATTCTGAGTTTATGCATGAGTTTTCAAATAGGTTTATGAGGGTATATAATTCAATTCCTACCGATATAAAGCCCCTTGTAGGAGTTGCAAAGTTACATTATGCCGATGCATTTGACAAAGATTTTTCTTTACTGTTGAGGTAGAGAAAATCAACTAATTTACCTACCATGTTTAAAGATGCTTTGGAAGTGGATGCTAATTTGATGGCTTCTATTAAAATGAAGCAAAGAGTTGAGGCAGATAAGAGAAGGGTTAGAAAAGAAAATCAAGCCTCAACCTCTTCTTACCCAAATGCAAAATTTGACATCATGATGATAACCATGGAAAGGCTCATGGATATATTATCCCTGGACAATAGGCCTCCAAATAAATATCATCTTGAACCACTGATCAAGAATCCTAACTTTAGGATACCTCCTCCCCCATATATTAGAGAGAGAGAGCAAATAAATCCAAGAAAAGTCGAAGACCAACAGACAAGACCTCATTTCCCAGAAAACTATGTAGAAGAAGAAGAAGAAAATGATCCTATGGACAATCAGATACATCATTTTGATGATGTGGATTATGAGATCTATTTCACAGAAGAAGAGCATAGCATATTTACTCAGAAAGAGGAGTGTAATACCTTTGAGTTGGAGACATAACAATATCAAAGAGGATATCAAAATGATGTGAATGATCTCCAGAGGAAATTAAATTTGAGAACCAGAGATGTAATTGTAAATAAAGGAAGGATTCCTCCAAATCATTCTTCTAGTAGTCAACAAAATAGAGAAAAAAAGAGAGGACATTGTAAAGAAATTCACAGAAAATAAAAAATAAATACCAAAAGAAAGTGATAAAACAATCTCCTCCTTTAGTTTGCAGAATGAAATATCAAAAATCAAAATCTCCATTCCTTTCAATGAACTATTGAAAAACAATGAATACAGAGAAAACATAACTATAATGGTCAGAATAGATGGAGAGTGCCAGCCTGATACATTAGAGTTGACTGATGATGCCCAAACTATTGTTCTTGACCCTAGAATAGAGGACAATAATGAAGAAGAGGTGCCACCTTTCTATGTGAGTCTAAATGTTCATGATATGATTTTACACAATTCTATGTTGGATTCAGGTGCTTCACATAACCTTATGCCAAGAGTGGTAGTTGAAATTCTGGGGTTAGAAATCACAAGACCTTACAAAGATTTATTCTCTTTTGATTCAAGAAAAGTTAAGTGTTTGGGGTTGATCAAAGACTTGGTAGTTACTCTTGCCCATATTCTTGCTAAGAGTATTATCATGCATGTGGTGGTTGCTGACATTCCTCCCAAGTTTGGTATGTTGTTATCTAGGTCTTTTCCCTCAAGGATGAAAGGGACCCTACAAATGGATATGTCTTATGAAACAATTCCATTGTTTGGAGAACACATAAAATTATACATAGAAAAAGACTGGCATATGTGGTAAGTAGTCGAGAGAAGCCTGATAATCATCCTATATATATCGTTGATATTGATTTGGGGTCTTCTATTTTCTATAATGATTTTCATATTGAAGAAGACTTGCTAATAGTAGATGAACAAAAGGAAGACAAGGAATTTGCTACAAGACAAGAGGCCTTGGAGAAAAAACAAAGAGATGAAGGGGTTTGGACCATGTATTTTGATGGGTCAATAAGTAAGGAGGGAGATGGTGCAAGTGTCTAGATTATTTCTCCAGACATAGATTTTAAACTTTATTCTTTCAAATTAGCATTTGAGTGTACAAATAATGTAGTAGAATATCAAGATTTGCTTTTAGGATTAAATGCTTTAAAAGAGTTAAAATCAAATATAATGGATGTTTACGGAGATTCAAAGTTGGTAATAAATCAAGTGAATGGCAGTTATCAAACCAATCATCCGAGAATGAGGGCTTGCAGGAATGAAGTTTGGGATGTCCTTGGGAATTTTTTCAATGAACACAGGGTGATGGTAATTCCCAAAATACAAAATAGGATAACTGATTCTTTGCCCACTACTGCTAGAAACTTCAAAATTCCTATATATTCAACTAAAAAAAAAAATTAAAGTTGTAAATAGACCTTCCATTCTTAAAAATTACAAGTATTGGCAGGTTTTTGAAGATGATTTGCAGATAAAGAGATTCTTAGAGATGTCAGATGAATTTGCCAACACAACCATTGATGATTTGGAGACCAAGGAGCCACGAAGTTCTGTGGGTGGTGAAACAGAAAAATAATTACATTATGAGGATCAAAAGTCACTCCCAAGTGACTTTGAAAAAGATGAGGAAAAACACATGATAATGAAAAAGAGTCCCTTGAAACTATAGAATATCATTCCGAGACACATTCTACTGTGGACATGGACCCAAGGGCATCTACTGATGGATGCTTGAACTGTGAAGAAGTACCTACTGATGGATGCTCATAACTCTATGTTGGTGACATAGAGATCAGATTTGAAAATGTTACTGCAAGACAAATTTCTCATAAGCATGAAGATGAATACATTGTGACAGATAGTGAAGAACCAAGATCAACTTCCCTATCACCACTTGAGCTTCAAGAAGTTGATCAAATCGAGAAGAAAGAAGAAGAGGAGGTTCACTCCCATGAACCATCCTTCATTGAAGGGCCTTTGAAGATGAGTGAAATGGATATCCATGAGGCCCTTAGAACACTCCATGATACTAAAGCATTGGTGTCAAATTCTTGTTGGAAAATTTCTTCATTGGAGGATCCATCCTTCCTTGAAGACATGGAGAAGATTCAAAGAGCAATGTGCAACATTAAAGGTGATTTCATGTCTTTGCTTTTTGATAGAAATAATTTGGTTGAACTTAATGAATGATTACATTAGGAATACTTGAATAGTAATGAGTATATTCATAAGATAAAAACTCAAAATGAGCAACTTCCAAAAGGGTTGTGAGATACTTGTTCTTCCTCCTATGTTTCAGATTGTCATATGGTAGATTGCTTGGAGGATTCTTATGACATGAGGGATCTTGAGAAACATGGAAAAGTGTAGGTTATTGTTTTGTTTGAATATGAGCTTGATGAGATCCAATCACTAGTTGTGGTGGAAGAGGAACTTGAGTTTCCTCTTGAATATGGGTGCACATGTTTTGAAGAAGTTCATGATTCCACTACCTTGGAACCAACCCATGAAGAAAGTTTTTCATTTTTAAGGGACATGCATACTCTTACCCCTATGGATCCTTCACATGATGTGAATTTTTCACTTTCTGATAATTTGGGTGAGTTATTTCTTTCTCCTACATCCTATACTTCCAAATTTGTGGCATTCATCCTAATGAAGTATGGGTGAAAGGTTTCTTTTTTATAGTGCCACATGAAGAGTATGGAATTTATATCTATCCTTTTGATGATGACATGATTAGAGAACCATATTCTTTACATTTGCAGCATCATCATTTGTTACATTATGATTATACACATCTACATGGGTGCACCTATGATGTTCACTTGAGTCACTTGGAGACTTGTGATTTTCCTTGCTCCTTGCCTAGTCTATTGGATGTTGGAGGAACTTCGTCCCACACTTGGGTGAAGAGATATATGATTGAATAAAATTATTATTGGAAGCAACATCCTCTGTTATTTCATGATGATGTACATATTCATGGGTGTAATGATGAGACTTCTTTGATCCACTTGAAGTCTTCATGTTTTCATTGCTCCTTATTGGGTTCATATTTTGGTGGAAGTTCTTCATTCTCTTCTTGGATGAAAGAATACATGGCTAATTATTATTTTGATGCATCTTACATTTTTTTGGAGAAGCATTATAGGACATGGGATCCTCACCTATTTTATTGGAGCATATATGATATAATACTTGATGCTTGTGTGTATGGGCCACATGTTAATATACTTACTTGGATGTACAAGCACTTTCATGATTCTTTGATGAGGTACCTTCTTGATGTACATTTGTATGATGTTTTTATGGACTTTCATGATCTATATTTTGTACTCATGATGTTTGGAAGGGTGCCATATAATAAATGGGATCCTAGCATTGCTTGGTTTCATCTCACTTGGAGTAGCAATTCGATTTTTGGTTTGAGAAATCAAGCCAACCTTTAGTTGTTTGAGTTCATCTTTGCAGAACAGTGTTCATGTTTCCTATATGGGAGAAATTTTGAGAGATGGATTCAATTTTCACATGCTTGGTGTTCATGGAATTTCATCATAGAAATTTCACACCATGCATGTATCCGGACCATATGGGACCCTGGGATCATTTTTGGTATCATTGGTTTCAATTTTGGGGGCAACAAGCAACGTTGGAGATTTAGTCACCACTTGAGAAGATGATTGTAATCAGAGTAGTGCAGCAGAAAGCATGGTGGTTCCTCTCTGAACATTTCTTGGAATATCAAGAAACTCAAAGTTTTGTAACTCAACAACAACTTCAAATAATTATACAGAAGCAAAAAGGGGTGAAAGTTCAGAAAATGTTTCCAAAATATGGAGGTAAAGATTATTTGTAGAAATCTGGTTTTTATGGATTTGATTAATCCTTTTGGTGTTAGTGGTGATTTTATAGGATATATCAATATGCACAATCCACATCTCTTTGTTTTTGGAAACACATAATTGCAATACATGAGTGCCACTACTCAAGTTGCAGCTAAAGAAAATCAATGAGCAGAACCATAAGAGAGCACTAGGTGCAAGGGAAGGAGTGTTAGATTTTTATCATTCAAGCTAGCATTATATTAGGATCTTTAGCTCAGAGAATAAAAAGCACAGCAATCAAACACAAGAGACAATAGACACAAATATTTTCCTCGGGGAAACCATAAAGGAGAAAACCCTGCAACTTCCTCAGAGATAGAATCGGCACCAAAAGTAAAACCCCAAAACAGTAAGATGATCTCCCAACAACAATAGTCTCTCTCTTGTCCCAACAACTTCTCTCTCACTCATGCACCCCAGTGAGTGATTGTGTGTGTGTTAAATAGAGAGGCTCACTCTCTATTTATATTATTTCGTTCACTTAATGTCCACTCCAACATGTCGACCTCACTTAACAATTACTTACAAGGGTTGACATCTCTAGGAGAGTCTAATAACCCTAGTTCCCCTCAACTATGGGGACTTTTCCACTCCGATCAACAAGGAGGTTTAACCTTAACACAATGGTGGGGACTATTTCCCTGACTTACAATAACTCACCTAGGGCCAACTTCTCTAGGATAGTCTAATAACCCTAGGGCCCCACAACTGCAGGGACTTTAACCCTTGATCAAAAGGAGGGTTACCCACAATGACTTGACATGACTTGTTTACATTATTGAATCTCCCAATAGGTACATCAGGGCATGAAATGACTCCAATACATTACAGATACTTCCTGGAATAAACATCTGGGTACAATACATAAGATATATAGGTGAGTACATTTCGAAGTTACAAATACATCAACACTCCCTCTTAACTAGGAAGGTATTCTCTTGACACAATTTATCAACACAAGTCTTCTTCTCTGTATCATCTGGATCATCATCAAGTCCTCATCACATTCATCTTCAAGTCATCTTCATCTGGATCTAGATCATCATCACTCGATTTGGATTATCATCACTAGATCTGGATCATCACTCGATCTGGATCATCATCATTGGATCTGGATCATCACTCGATCTGGATCATCACTGCTGGATCACAATAATTGGATCTAGATCATCACTCAGTCTGGATCATCACTGCTGGATCATCATCACTGGATCTAGATCAACACTGGATCTGGATCATCATCACTGGATCTGGATCATCACTCGATCTAGATCATCACTGTTGGATCAACATCACTGGATCTGGATTATCACTCAGTCTGGATCATCACTGCTGGATCATCATCATTGGATCTGGATCATCACTAGATCTGGATCATCACTGGGTCATCATCACTGGTGCTATCTCATGATTCTTCTCGTCATAGGAAGTTCTACAGAGCCATCCCTTTTTCATGCTAGTTGTAGACCTAGCCTCCATGTAGGTCTTCTTCAGTGCTTATATCTAACCCTAAGTCAGAATGGACTGACTAGCACTTACATCTGACCATGAGAGGAACACATCCAACACCATGTCAGAAAGGCACGCCCAACACTCACATCTGACCATGTGGGAACACATCCCACAACCCTATCAGAAAGTCCCAGCACTCACATCCAATCATGGGAGGAACACATCCAAGAACCATACCAGAAAGGATCAGCACTCACATCCGACCATGGGAGGAACACATCCAAGAACCATATCGGAAAGGCTCAACACTTATATATGACCATGGGAGGAACACATCTAAGAACCATATCAGAAAGGCTTAACACTTATATCTGACCATGGGAGGAACACATCTAAGAACCATATCAGAAGGGCTCATCACTTATATCCAACCATGTGGGGAACACATCCCGTATCCATGCTAGAAGGGCTCAACACTTATATCCAGCCATGTGGGGAACACATCTCGCAACCATGCTAGAAGGGCTCAACACTTATATCTGATCATATGGAAACACATCCCACAGTCCCCTCAGAAAGTCTCTGCACTAACATCTAATCATGTGGGAACACATCCCACAGTCACATCAGAATGGCCCTACACTTACATCTGATCATGTGGGAACACATCCCAAAGTCACATCAGAATGGCCCTCAGCCCTAGGTTGAGTATTCATGGTAATTGACCAGGTGCCTCCATTCAGAGAATGGCATTCAACACTTATATTTGATCATGTAGGAACCAATCCTACAGTCACATTAGAATGGCTTAGCACTCATATCTAACATGGAAGGAACCAATCCTCTAACCATGACAGAACGGCTCAGCCCTTACATCTGACCATGGAAGGAACCAATCCTCTGACCGTGTCAAATGGCTCACAGACTCATCACTTACCCTTGGAGGAACCTCGATCTGGAGAACACCAAGCTTCTCCCTGAAGTACTCAAACTTCACTCTAGCTAATGGCTTCATAAACACATCAGCTATCTATTTGTTCGTCGCAACTTACTGGAGCTTCACCACTCCTCTCTGCACCATATCCCTGATATAGTGATATTTTATCTCGATATGCTTCGACTTGTCATGGAACACCGGGTTCTCCAACAACTTCACACAGCTCTGGTTGTTGCAATATATACAAGTAGCATCCAACTGGAGAAAAAATAAATCATACAGTAGCTTCCTCATCCATACTGCCTCACAACTAGTTGAACAAGCTACGACATACTCTGCTTCATATGTACTCAGTGCCATGCAAGACTGTTTCCTGCTAAACTAAGAGATCATACCTGATCCCATACTGAAGCAGCACCCTGAAGTGCTCTTCCTATCGATGGCACTGCTTGCCCAATCTGAATCAACATAACCTTCCAGGTTAATCTTCTAATTCGCCTCATACTTGAGCCCATAATCAACTGTACCCTTCAGGTACCTCAAAATATGCTTTGTAGCAATCAAGTGAACATGTCTCAGATCTGTTAAGAACTAGCTCAAGGTGTTCACAACAAAGAAAATATCTGGTCTCGCATTCGTCAGGTACATCAAGGACCCAATCATCCGACGATACATCGTGGCATCAACCACTTCTGATGAAGCAACACTCAATAGCTTCAAGTTCGATGCCATAGGTGTGGCCATGGCCTTACATTCCATCATCTTGAACCTCTTTAGGATCTCTACTGCATACTTCACTTGTCCCAAGGATATTTTGCCACACCTCCATGCCATCATATCCAAGTCCTTCATCTTGAACTCGGCAGCAAGTCTCCTTCTTGCAACTTTAATGAGTTCCTCTTTTCTGTCAGGAACAAGTTATCGACATATAACAGGAGCATCACTGGTATTCTATCTTCATCCTTGAAGCAAAGGTTGGAATCTGCTTTACTCTCAGTAAAGCATAGAGTCATCAGTAATTTGTCCATCTTGTCATACCATGTCGAACCTCAGGATCTTCTGCAGTCACTCCCTCTGAATCGAAGCATCATTCTCTTTCTGTCTTTCGTACTGTATGCACTGAAACATTATGTACCTGAGTGACAAGTAGCTTCCTCTGCTACTAATATTCTATGTATCCATCTAGGATCACTGGATACCAAGATCCTCTATCTTGAACTTTTTTCAAAACTTCTTCTCACACCCATATGTGAGCTTGCCATCCTCTATACGCTTTCATCTTCAACCTTGTAGCAAAGGTTAAGATCTTCATCAAGATCATCATGTATGTGTTATCCCATGGGTGTCTTCTAAACTCGTACAAGGACTTCTTTCATTTGCACACATGATTCTACCTGTCATGTGTCTCAACTCCCACTGGTTGCAAATGTCTCTTTGTAGTATATGCCTTCTTTTCATGAGAAGCCTCATGCTACGAATCTTGCCTTGTATCCCACGATGTTTCCATCTATTGCATGATGGAACTATGAACTTCCCTTCACGTATCGATACTACATCCTAGACATCATTCTTCTTGAACTGGTCTTCCCTTTATTCTTGGTTACTTCTTCATAGATGGAAGGTTCTGCATCAATGATGTCGCTGCATTCATCATATTATTCTTCCTCTTGAACTGTCGTCACTTGTTCTTCGGAACAAGTCTCATCCTTCTTTGCTTGTAGGCGATTATGTATGCGATCTTTCCTACAAGTCAAATGCATTTGTATGGTTAGAAACATTTCATAAGGCATATTCATAATGGAAAATTCTTATGCATAAATATATGATCATGCAACCATTTTAGCCAATACAACATTCATCCATATCTCACGGAAAATTTCTAGATGCCTTCCATCTCTACCAGGACAACATTGAGATTGTGCACTAATCCAATATGCTAGCAAAGAGGTTTCATTCTAGATAAGTAGCAATGGAGAGTTGTATAGTACCATGAGCTACTTACCCATCATATGTATATTAGTAGTATATTGTCATTAATTCAAATATTCTATCATGCATAATACATCAACTGAATATAAACAAATGCATAATAACACAATATCATGAAATGACAATTGAATACTTATCTTTATTTGTTTCGTGGGTAGACTCCTTCTTTCAATTTCATCATCTTCTTCATTCATAATAGCATCATTTCTTATCCAAATGCTAAGATGGATAAGAGGTTCTTCAAGAGTTGAGTCCTTTGTATTCCTCATCGCTTGAGGTATCTTCTTTGGATGGTGAGAGCTTGATCTTCAGTTGCTCCCATCTTCTCTTTTCTTATTATGAGTCGAGCTTCTTCTTGCGTGTGCTCTTCCCTGAGTTTGCCGAAAGTAATCACTTCCTTCTGGCACACATTCCTTGCATGAATGAATCCCATGGTCCTGGGAAGCCATTCAAGGTGGCTATCACCACTTATGCATTCTCCACTTCTTCTTCTACTACTATAAGTTGTTTTTTGATTTGAGAGACCCTCGTAAAGTATGACTGTATGGTCTCTGCATTCTGGATATTCACATTCTTCAACTGTTTTCTCAAATTCATATTCCGACTTATGTTCTTCCCTTCAAATAACTTGGTAAAGGAATCAAACATCTCTTCGGATGTCTTTAGGGAAGACACTTGTGGTATAAGGTGATCCATGATTGAATCAGCAATGATCTTCTTGGCCTTGACCAAGTTCTTCTGGTGTAAGGCTTTTAGCCTCATCTCCCTCTGGAACTGGAACCTCTCTACTTATGTACGTGTCTAATTCATTTTCTTCAGAGAGATCATATACTTCCATGCTTGGAAGTTGTCAGCTTCACCAAGCTTATCCTCAATCTGATGTGATATATCACTTGGAAATGAGAACCTCAAATGAAAATAGCAAAAGATTAGATCTTACCGATTTGAGGTGTCCATCTTGGTTCCGGAGCTGGCTGATCTAGGGTTTGTTAGAGAAACCCTAATTTTCAAAACTTGGAATATTTTAGATCTGATTGGATAGAAATATATACCTCTTCAAGGTGAGCTGTCCAATGTACTCCTTTTCTGAAAACAGTGGAGGGAAGCTCCCGGAACAGGAAGCCCTAGTTTACCAATTTCTTCTACAGAAATGCCTAATACTATTTATATGGTATCTCTGAAATTACTATTACTATATGTCTAACACTTTTCATTGAAGTATCCTCACTTGTCCCTATTCCAACACCACAGGTTTCATCAGAATTTGTTTCCCCAATTGGGACTTATGATCATTTTCCCAAGGTGACCTGTTTCAGGACTGTTCAACATAGTGAAGTTGTACGGACTGCCACGTGTCAGTGTTTCATCTTCGAGATCTAAAACTTCTACCACAAAAGGTATAGTCCATGTCCTTTCTGGAACATCTTTAGAAATTTCATTTGTACCTTTTTAGCCCGAGATATAGCAATTCTCCCTAGGTGTCCTGTTTAGGGATGAATCTTGGAAGAGGATGGAACCCTAACTTGGAGGGATCATATATCCTAGAATATAGCGAATATGAGGCTGAAATTTGGACACAATGTAAATCAGGATTTTATCTTCGGCCTGTGAAAGTTTCAACTCCTGATTCTTGTCCAATCCCAAGATATAGTGAATGTACAAAAAATTATCAGTTTTAGTATTTTAGGGTTTTTTCGGCCCGGGGTCAAACTAGGGTTTGACTTTCCCATAGTTATACCCAACCAAAAACCTTGACCCAGGTCTCTAAAATTCTATTTTGATGAGGAGATAAATCCTATGCTAAGCTCACTCAAAAATTCCTCTTCCGTAAGAAGCCCTAATTTCCCGCACCAAAAACTGAAAATGCTCGGAATCGAATTCTGCTTTGACAGAGAGATGCGCCCTTCAATGGAGAGTCAACCTAGCATAATTTTGCTGATGGTTTGTGGAGAGAGACACAAAAATAAAGAATCCCTAGCTTCTGTAGTTGCACAATGTCTTCTTCTCAGGTTAGCTCTGATACCATATTAAATTTTTATCATTCAAGCTAGCATTATATTAGGATCTTTAACTGAGAGAATAACAAGCACATCAATCAAACACAAGAGACAATAGACACAAAGATTTTCCTCACGGAAACCATAAAGGAGAAAACCCCGCAACTTCCTTAGAGATAGAATCAGCACCAAAAGTAAAACCCCAAAACAGTAAGATGATCTCCTGACAGCAGTAGTCTCTCTCTTTTCCTAACAACTTCTCTCTCACTCATGCGCCCCAGTGAGTGAGTGAGTGTGTGTTAAATAAAGAGGCTCACTCTCTATTTATATTCTTTTTTTCACTTAATGTCCACTCCAACATGTCATCCTCACTTAATAAATACTTACCAGGGCTGACATCTCTAGGAGAGTCTAATATCCCTAGTGCCCCTCAACTGTGGGGACATTGCCCCTCCGATCAACAAGGAGGGTTAACCTTAACACAATGGTGGGGACTATTGCCCTGACTTACAATAACTCACCTAGGGATGACTTCTCTGGGATAGTCTAATAACCCTAGGGCTCCACAACTGTGGGGAATTTAACCCTTGATCAATAGGAGGGTTACCCATAATGACTTGACATGACTTGTTTACATTATTGAATCTCCTGATAGGCACATTGGGGCATGACATGACTCCAATACATTACGGAAACTTCCCAGAATAAACATCGGGGTACAATACATAAGATATAAAGGTGAATACATTCCAAAGTTACAAATACATCAACAAGGAGTACCAAATGTGGATGCCAGTTGGAATTTTTTATTTTTTTTGCAGCATACAAACTTGGAATTGCTTGAGGACAAGCAATATTGAGTGGGGAGGACTGTAATGTCCCCATTCAAATAATTTCATAGCAGGACAATTCCATCAATCCTACTAGTTCCCTAGGTTGGATGAATATATTTGGAATTTTAATAAGGAAGATAATAAATGATGTTCATACATTAGAAATGAATAAATATTTAATAATGGAGCTAATTAAATAAATACAAAAGAAAATTGAAGTGGAAATGGAGCATGGAGACACATGGATATTATGGGGCCCACACAAGCTAGAATTTTTGTGCCACATAGCATCCTCTGCTTCCAATTTAGAATCCATGGGAATCATAATATTCTTGGATGAGTTAGAAGGGTAATACACTTGGACATATGCATCATAGTTCATATTTGGATGGAAATGTAACTTACATGGGAAAGGAAGAGTCAAATGGGAGCTTCTTGGACACTTGGGAGCTTCTTGGACACCAATGATGAATATGCTATGACATTTATGACATATTTCAGACCTCAGGGCTGAAATATGACCATTATTACATGTTAGTCCTAAATATATCATCCAAGAAGGTGCTCATGTGAGTTGGGGAAGCTCAATGGGTCCCGACTCGAATTGGGGGAAGATGGAAGGCTAGGGAAGGGAGGACACATGGAAGATATTGAGCACACACCCTAATTTGAATTGGCTTGAGTTTGTGTATGGATTGGTAACCATAGAAAGATAAGGATGTTTACAAAATACATGGATAAACCAAGAGAAGGGCTTTTGATCATTTGAGAAATTTGCATTTGTGAAGAGAGAGAGCTAGTAGATGACTAGTTTCTTTCCTTAGCCAATTTCGAGAGTGAAAGATTCCCATCCAAGTTGGTGTTTGGAGAGGCCATTCATGTATTTCATGGAGATTTAATGGAGTTTGTATTTTCAGGTGTAATATACAGGGAAACTCTTGGTTTCTTCTAGTGCAACACATTCTCTCAACCATTTCCAGTCTTTATTGCATATTCTTGCTCATGGAGGGACTGCACTTTGGGTGAGATATTGTACTCTTTGGGAGAGATTATCATGGTCCATTTATGATTATAATAATATTAATCTACTCTATTCTTCCTTTTCACAAAGTATCAGGTTGAAATACGAAATGGTTGTATGTAAAAGTGACTATTAATGAGCAAACAATGACCATTTCCCCACTATATTGATGTATGCCATTGTAATGCTGATGATTTCGAATGAAAGAATGTTTCTATGATATATTTAGGATGAATTAATTTCCATTTATGATTATTATAAGTTCCATATCCATCACTTAAGCATTTGAATTCATCTTACTCAGTTTATTTTCATTTGAAGAAGATTTGGTGCCATTTCCCCAAGGGTCGAACTAGTGATTTTGTAGCTATTTGGAAGTGGGTTATAATATAATGATGCAAATGAGACCTTAATAATTTCACTTAAACATCCTCTACCTCTATTCAGAAATTCGAGTGGTTTTGGGAGCATTTGGAAATCCATTTTAAGCATTTACCCTGGGGGAATTGGAACCCCAATTTGCTAGTGAAACTCCTACCTTGGCCAGAATATTAAACAAGTTTGCAGAATTATTTGGAGGTTCATAAATCATCCCTGAAAATCATATTCAAGTATTAATATTAGTCATATAACTTCTCAGAATATTTGGGAGCATTTGGGTCAATTTGGAGACCTAGACATCAAAACTAGTCAAAGGTCGAAATAGGGAAAACAGTGAAAAATTGGTCATTTTAATAAAAAAAAAATTAAAATGGACATTACACATAACAATCACATTCAAGAAAATTCACAAATATTCCAATATATTTCCAAAAATTTTCTTCTATTCCAATATTTTCAGAGCCAAAAGTCCCTTGACAAATGAGAGAGCATATTAATATATAGATCTCTCCAATATACAAACAATATATCCAAAAAGATTAAGGGAAAATATCAAAATATAAAATCACTCTAATTAATGGCTAAGATTAACCAGATATTATGTACATGGGTCAACTCACTAATGAAGGGGGCACACTCACAAAGAGGCCCAAGGAGGGGCACACCACCTAGAAGATGTGTAAAAAATGGCATAACACATAGTGGGGGCTAGGAGGTGATACACATGATTCTCTAGAATGGTCCCATGGAAAAAATCACAAGGTATAATGATCAATCATAACATGGATTGATCAAAATCACTAGGACATCGTCCTCAAAATATATCAAAAACGCCCCCAGAGTGGAGAATGCTAGGACATGTGGACCCCATGAAGAGTAAAACTAATGCCAGAGGATGAATATGACCCCAATAATGTGCCTCGAACCAACTCCATTCCATTTCCTTGTCTCAATTTCCCAAATCAACTTCTTTATTATCCATTTTCATCATTAAAATACTGTCTCAGGAGCATAAAACTACTCATATCTCACTGATGACTGAACTTGGACAATAACTTACTACAATAATGGATGCAACACCATACTAATATGGTAATAATGACTAGATACACACTATGTGCCCCTTCTAGAACCATAGGAGATCCAACAATCAATTGCAAAGCACTTTATTTTAATTTTCCTGATGCCAAATGATGCGAACTAATAAAATGACCCATGCCTCATCTTTTTTTTTTCGTTGGAAAAATTCATAATTTTATTTTAGCTATGAACAAAATTACATTCGCATATGTATAAAAGGTAGTTAAGTACCCCATACATTGTCAACAAAAAACAATAATAAGTTTCTACAATATCACAAAACGTTTTATAGTTTTTGTACAACCATTATAATATCTAATCATATCAAAAAATAAAATTTTACCAAAACAGATCACAGAAGTCATATATCTATGTAATATATAAACTGGTAGTTTCCTTTTGAACCCTGTTCAAACAAACCACGCCTATTCCTCATTGAATGGACGATGATAATATATGTATATGTTAGTCGGAGCATGTTCTAATATCTGCCAACAACCGAACGGTAGCTGTAAGGCTTCTTTAGAAAGCCTGTCAGCCACCCCATTCCATTCCCTGTAAACATGTGTGAAATATATACTGTGAAATATATATTTTAAAAGAGCCACATCCTCAATTATAGGAAGGAATCGTAACACATGACATCTGAAAAATCCTCTATCCCAATTAATCACAATCATAGAATCGCCAAAAACTTGTAAATAATGACAATCCTTTTCCACAACAAATAGGATTATAAGTTTAAGAGCCATCAATTCTAAAAAAAACTGTTGGAACCCCTCCCAAGGCCAACCAATATACGAAAGGAATGAGTAGGAGAAAGAAAAAGACAACCCCCACCCTCGCAGGTGAGATGATGATCCTGAGAGGAGCCATAAAAAAACCCCAAGGCTTATGTTAATCAATCTCCTCCACCCGAAGATCCCTAACAGTAGTAACCTTGTTTACGTGAGGAAAATGTCTAAAAACATCCAATATATTGGCAACAACCACCTCCAATGGTGTTTGATAGTCTTGAAAAATAGATTTGTTCTGGACAACCAAACACCCCATGCAGTAATGCAAGCAAGTGCTCTAAATAACATGAAACCCCGCTCCACAAACCATAAATGTAAGGCCTCCACAAAATTCGTGCCATGACAAACAAAGAGATAATTTAGAGCTAATCCAACCTCCTTCCAAATTTGCTAAGTGTAGCAACAATGAAAAAATAGATGATCAAGTGTTTCAA
Organism: Pseudotsuga menziesii; assembly: GCA_001517045.1. NCBI lineage: Eukaryota > Viridiplantae > Streptophyta > Pinopsida > Pinales > Pinaceae > Pseudotsuga > Pseudotsuga menziesii. Next base: position 224,766 of record LPNX011027855.1, read on the forward strand.
TAGAGTTGCAACAAAGGGTGCATCTTCCCGGTCCCTGAAAGCATCTACGTTGAAGAACATCCCAAGTAGGATCTTTGTTTTCCAAAATAGTCAAACAAAGAATTTTTGCTTTGGCTGAACACTTTAATTTCCAAAGTTTCTTCCACCACCAAATAAGTGGTCGATTCTGAACCTCCAAATTTAATTGAATATAACCATGCTTTGGTGTATATTCCCTAGATGAGTGATGAACCCAAACCAACAATCCTCCTAAACCGATAGTATGATATGTGAGTTTCTCAACATTGCCAAGTAATCAAACCATTCCGTAGATGCGTAGCAGACATACCCAGTCTTTGTCCAAAAAACCATCCTTGATGCCACATCGACGATGTCCCTGGATCAACCATATCATAAAGGTAAAAACACCCCATCTAGCTAGGATTAGTCTTAAATCCACAGATAATATGTGAGCTCCACCAGAACCCACCCATGTGTCCAATCCAACCCAAACCAATCTACCATTTCCAACAGTCCAGAACCAATCAAGAAAAAATAATGTATCATTTCCTTCCAAATAACAGAGCAACCACCCCGCGATTTATCATCCAACCGGATCCAATCCAAAATAATAAGGGGAGCAATGTAATTTTGATGTACCACTCGAGTCCACACACTTTCAGAATGAATAAGTCTCCAAGAAACCTTAGCAACCAAAGATTTTGCAAAAAGAAAGATGTTTTTTAAGCCCCAACCCCTAAAATATTTTGGGATGGCTAAACGCTCCCAACGTACCCAAGCCATAACTTGATGATCCGCACTTCCCCTCCAAAGATAAGAGAAACAATCTTTGCACATCCTCTCTAAAATACCTTTAGGTATCCAAGAAAGGGACATCCAAAAAACTGGAATGGTTTCCAATACAGATTTAATCAAAACCAACCTGCCAACTCTAGATAGCCAACGATGACTCCAGTCCAAAAATATATTTTCAATTTTTTCCAAAAGCCACATCCAATCAGCAATACAATAGGCATTTGGTTTATAAAAAATCCCAAGTATTTAAGACCATCCTCAATCCGTAACGACTTAAAAGGAAAAAAAAGAAGAATGTCATCTTATCGCCCCGACATCCAAATTTGAGTAAGAAATGGTAGAATTTTCAGCATTGAATAGCATACCAGTAGCTACTTGTAGCAGTAGAATACCTTTTTTGAGTTTAATAATATCCTGGTGAGTACCATCACAAAAAATGAGGATATCATCAAAAAAGAGTAAATGTGTAATAAACAAGACCATAGAAATAGGAATGCCTTTGAAGGATCCAACAACTTTGGCCACCAAAATGAAACGCCTCAACCCTTCATCCACAAGGAGGAAGAGTAAAGGAGACAGTGGAAATCCCTGTCGCAAACCACGTCCAACAGTTAAAAAAGGACTAGCAAAACCATTTATAAGTACAACAAAGCTCACTATAGTAAGGAAAGCCATAATCCATTTTCTAAAATCATAGCAGAAACCCAAATGTTTAAGTAACATCCAAATATAAAGCCAACTTACCCGATCAAAAGCCTTAGAAAGATCATTTTTAACAACCACGCCTTTCAACCTGCAAGTCTTTAAAGAATGTAACCCTTCCTGGGCCACTCCAATAGCCTCATGTATATGTATACCTTTAAGAAATCCAAACTGGTCACTGGATATACAATGGGAAAGAATAACTTTTAATCTCCCAAAATATAACCTTAGCAATGATTTTGTAAAGACAGTTGCAAAGAGATATAGGACGAAAATCATTGAAATTTTTAGCCTTATCCTTTTTAGGAATAAGAGCAATAAAAGTTGTATTTATAGGCCCATGCACATGACCAACCAGCCTGGACTCTTCAACAAATCACCCCCCACAAGATCAAAGAACACAATATAGAATTCAACAGGTCACCCATCTAGTCCTATACTTTTATCCTTTTGGAAGGAGTGGAGAACCTTAAGTAATTCAAGATCAGTAACAGCCTCCATGAGCATCATGTTATCATTATCATCCAAAAACCTAGGAAAAAAATGAGCAACTCGAACAATTTCTGCGAGAGATGGACCAACCGGAGTTGTGAATAAGTCTCCAAAGTGTCGAACCCCCAAACTAGCCAAACCATCAATAGAAGATACCAGATCACCCCAATCATCATTGAGTTCCCAAATGGTATTGGATAATTTCCTTCCCTTTACAAAATCCTGAAAGAATTTTGTATTCTCATCCCCACAGGTTAACAAAATAGTCCAACCTTTTAAACACCAAGCAACTTCTTTTTCCCCCAAAAGCTTCCGACCTCTATCTTCACAAGAAATGACTTCATCTTTTGTAACCTGATCAAGGAATCCCAAACCAAGCCTATTAAGAATTTGATCCAGATAAAGGTCACAGTTACGAAAATATTGTTCATCATGGAATCATTTTGTATTGGCCCAAGTAATAGTATCTTGTTTAACTCTACCAAGATTATCCATAAAGAGGACCCCTGCAAAATACCTAGACCTAAGAGGAATAGGAATCCACAAATCCTGTACCAATTTACAAAAAGAACCATGCCTCGTATGTAAGTGCCTAAAACTGAAATCTCAGTTAATCAATGAATTCATAATGTCCAAATATACTAGGAATGAGTACCTATACACCATATTTCCATAAAAAAATATACGTCAGAGGCCCCATCAATGTTAGAATAATAATAATAATAAAGCATGTAAGTGTTGATAATCATGAAAATGACACAAGGCATCATAATAAACCATGCTTTGAAGCATGAATATGTCTAATGGTCACTGATAGGGAAAAAATAATCATCATCCACAGTCATCGTCCAAAGTTCATCCCATACCCTGCTATTGACTTACTCAAACTAGGTTGACTAGGTCAAGAATGATCAAATGATGACCCAAATGCTAAATCCTGATACTACAAAGTACAAAATGGATATGCATGCTCAATTATATATGTTAATTCAATTATCTATGTTAATAATAAGACTTAAATACAAATGTCTTATGTTGGCAATTATAAGCACAATACTTATATAAATAATATATCTAAAACAAAGTAATTAGTTGCTATGAACAAGAACCTCCAGTGTATACTCATTTGTGGATTTGGCCATTTTTCTAGTCAAAGGAAAAGGTGAATAAAATGAGGTAGGTCCAAGGGAATAACTTGATACTGTAACATTTAGGATGAAGGAATAGAGGATCCACATGTAGAAAGCTCTAACAACATGTGGAAATACGTGAAAAAGATCTAGCTACAAGATATTTCTCACAAGCATGCACACAAAAAATAGAGAGAGGAATAATGAGACTGAACTCAAGAGAAGTGAAGAATCATGGATAAATATTCCATATATATTTCCATGTATTATTAATCAATGAATGATGATTGATATTATTACATAGGTAATACATCCTTATAAAGGAAAATAGAGTTGCCAGGAGACAACTCATGCCAGTGCATAAACCCCCATAGGTGACTAAAGCATGTAGAAATGGAAACTATGATACCATGTAGATATAGAAGCTCTGATACCATGTAGAAATAAAAGCTATGATTCTATGAAGAAGCACAAGATAAATATCTAGTTGTAAGACATTCTCACAAGCATGCACAAGGAAAATAGAGAGAAGAATAATGAGACTGAATACAATAGAAGTGAAGAATAGTAATTGACTATTGATAAAATGAATTGATGATTCATTAGTTATAAATATTACATTTTTAATACATCCTTATAAAGGAAAATAGAGTTTCTAGAAGACAACTCATGCTAGCTCATAAATCAGGCTTACTAAATACGATAAACCCTGATAGGTGACTAAAGCACTTTCCAAATCAGTTAAAGAGCTCACAAATTTGATAAAGCATGAGTGAGTGATGATGAGTGATGGAAAATATTACTAACCATGAAATCTGGAGAGAAAATCATGGAGGATGAGTTGGACACAAAAGATAGCAGTTTCCTAGTTGACTCACCTTACCTTATCCAATGAAAAGCAGGAAAAATCTGTCTAAAGGCATAAATGATAGGAAGGCATAGTTTCTAATATGGTCAGTCAATAAAATAGGAAGAATCTAACTATAATCAGCATAAAGTCTCTCCTAGGTATATATGGAAAGTATTTACCAAGTGGTTCAAGTTGAGGCCAACAACCTAGTCTAGAATATAGGAAATAAAAGAAAAATGATTAATTATTTTTATCCCAAGTATGGAGTGGGTTTATAATATTCTAACACCCCCCTTTAAGTCCGAATTTATGATGGGAACTCTGAAATAATCATAAATATAGATGTATATTGGTGTTAGAATATTATAAACCCACTCCATACTTAGGATAAAAATAATTAATAATTATTTGTTAATTTCCTATATACTATCCTAGGTAGTTGGCATCCACTAGCACCACTTGGTCAATACTTCCATATTTACCCCAGGAGTGCCTTTATACCGATTCTGGTTAGATTCTTCCAAATTCATGGACTGCCTAGAATGGAAATTGCGTCTTCCTTTCTTTTCCACCTTTATATAGCTTTATCCTTCTTTTCAGTAGATAAGGGAAAGCAATTCAAAGTTAGGAAACTAACATCTTTTGTGACCAACTCATCCTCCATGATTTTCTCTCTATATTCCATGATTAGAAATACTTTCCATCACTCATCATCACTCACTCACGCTTTAGTCAATTCACGAGCTCCTTGACATATTTGGAAAGTGGTTTAGTCACCTATGGGGTTTTATCATACTTAGTAAGTTTGATTTATGATCTAGCATGAGTTGTCTTCTAACAAATCTATTTTCCTTTATAAGGATGTATTAACAATGTTATATTCATCATTAATGAATAATCAATTCATTTGATCAATAGTCAATTACTATTTTTCACTTCTCTTGTATTCAGTCTCATTATTCTTCTCTCTATTTTCCTTGTACATGCTTGTGAGAATGTCTTGCAGATAGATCTTTATCTTGTGCTTCTTCATATCATCATAGTTGCTATTTCTACAATAGGGCCCAACAACAAGGCTATGTCACCTTTTACAATTATTTTTGTCCAAAAAACCGAGGAAAGAGGTAAAACCACATGGGGGAAATCCTTCCTCAATAAAGGACAAGGAACAATATGAACAACATGTCTTCATTATGTCTTTTTCTTCACTTGGATGAGCTGATTGAACTGCTTCTTGTGGAAGAATTTGATGAAGAAGTTGTGAACTCTCTAATCATGCGCTAGAGTGTAGTATCTACAAAAAACAAGTGGAGAGGATCCTTGTAGATTATCATTTGATGTTGAAGGAGCATTATCTGAAAGCCTCTTGCTGCAACATATTATGAGCTAAAAATATAATCAATAAAGGAAAATATATTTGTGCATACTCCTTCCCAAAGAGTAAGAAATTCAATACAATCAGTTCCTTGTATAGCTGCAAAATGGTGAAATGGATCATATATCTTCCTTTCATACTGTTGTAACACCTTCCCAATTCTAATATGAGGTTTAATATACTTTGAAATATCATAAATATTATCATATTGAGCAACAAATACCAAAGGTACAGTGTCTCCATGAGTATACAGGGCTATAATAGGAAAAGGTTGAGCAACTGGATAAGGCAGATGGATGAGTAAATCTGAATGGTATATGGACTTGAGATATGGACCATAGATGTTTATATCAGATCCAAACATGTGTAATAGAAGTACAAATATGACTAATGTCATGGATAACCAACCAATGAAAAATATACAAGACTTGAAACCAATAGAAATAAGTAACATTGCATAGGAATCCAATAAGGAATCAACTAGTGAACTTGGGGTTTGTATAGTATTAGGATTATTCAAAGGATGGGTAAGGGGTATGGATGATGTAAAAACATGCATATCATCTTGAAAACATATTTCTAAATCATTTGAATGGAGTGAGAAAGAGATGTATATAGACAAGTCAGGATCTAGTGAAAAAACACAAGTATTGGGAGATGGATCTAGTGGACCGATAGGTGGTTATCCAAGGAAGACACTAATATTTATGATTTTGATATATTAAACTATGAATATACATTAGATAATTGAAAAAATTATTTGAATATAGCGCTCAAGGAATATTTGATATTACCTTGGGACTGCACACTGCGACAATGTTCTGAGGATTTAGCAGGCTTCTCTAGTTCATCTGGTACTTCAATATTATGCTTCTCAAGCAACTTGTACATGATGACCATATTATTCTTGAAAAATTTCTTCTCAGCATGAAATCCATTTCTTCAATAAGAACACTTGGATTATCTCCCTTTCTTCTTGACTTTATTCATGGAATTCAAACCTTTATCGGTAGGTTTTGAACCTTCATCTTCATCGTCTGACTTTGTCTTCTTATCTTTTACTATTTGATTTTATTTTGAATTTGCATTCTTACTTCCTTGAACTATAAGAGCATGATATTTTCCTTTGTAGATTTTAAGATCCCCCATCTGAATTAATTTGTCTTGCTCTTTTGCAAGTGAATCAAATAATGTACTCAAAGAAGACATTTTCCAATTTGAAATAGCAAGCCTAGTAGCTTGAAAAGTTGACATAAAAACTAAGTATTTAGGACCCAATTTGGAAAGGATGGAAGAATCAATTGATCTTCCTCCTTCTCAATCCCACGTTGCTTGAGCATAAGAGTAAGTGACTTGAATTTGGTGAAGAACCCTTCAATGGAATCAAAATTGCTTGAACTCAATGAGATTAACTCATTCTCCAATTGATGTGCTCTAATCTCATTTTGTACTCCAAAGAGAGACTCCAATCTGGTCCATACTTGGTTTGGAGTGGTCAAACAATCATGATGAAAAATAATATAAGGATAAATAGAGAGACAAAGAAACCCATATGCTTCATCCATTGGATTATGCCACTTAGCTCTCAACAACAGTATTTGGCTCATTTTCTAAAGCCATAAAAAATCTATAGAGCCCCTTACTGTGCAACTGAATACCAATTTTGTCCTTCCATTCATGATATTTGAAGGGATTCAAGATAATAGCTGAAGAGGATTCCATTCTTAGCTATTGTTGTGCTCCCGGAGATACTCTCTGCAATCTGCACAAAATAAACTAGAAGAAATACTTGTAATCTTAATTCAAGCTCTTCTTTCAGAGAAGGACTGGATGCTTTATGCCCTCCTTAAGCTCTGATAGATTGAATATATTTATAAACTGAGAGATATGATACCATGTACAAATTGTAGCTCTAACACCATGTGGAAATACAAGATAAAGATCTAGCTACAAGATATTTCTCACAAGCATGCACAAGAAAAATAGAGAGAGGAATAACGAGACATAACACAAGAGAAGCGAAGAATGATGGATAAATATTCCATATATATTTCCATGTATTTTTTTATCAATGAATGATGATTGATATTATTAAATAGGTGATAAATCCTTATAAAGGAAAATAGAGTTGTTAGAAGACAACTCATGCTAGCTCATAAAGTAGGCTTACTAGATATGATAAACCCCTATAAGTGAATAAAGCACTTTCCAAATTAATCAAAGAGCTCACAAATTGGATAAAGCATGAGTGAGTGATGATGAGTGATGGAAAATCTTGATAATCATGGAATATAGAGAGAAAATCTTGGAGGATGAGTTGGACACAAAATATAGTAGTTGCCTAGTTGACTCGCTTTACCTCATCCACTGAAAAGCCAGAAAAAGTTGACTAAAGGCAGAAATGGTAGGAAGGCGTAGTTTATAATGTGGGAATTCAATAAAGTTGGAAGAATCTAATGATAATAAGTATACAGTGCTCCTAGGGTAAATATGGAAATTATTGACCAAGTGGTGCAAGTTAAGACCAACTAAGGCCAACTACCCAGTCTAGAACATAAGAAATTAACCAAAAATGATCAATTATTTTTATCCTAAGTATGGAGTGGGTTTATAATATTCTAACACCACACAATACATAATATGGAATATGTGAACAATAGGGAATGGAAGTGTCTCACAAATGGGTGGAATAATGAGAATGGTCCACTAAACCCTAGACAAGCAACCTTTTTGAAACAATTGATCTACACAACAATAAGATACTAGTTAACCTCTAAAGCCAGGTGCCCTGGAAATCCTTTTGTGCTTCTAGAAAATGACAAAGACATAACCTTGAAAAGTCAGTATCACCATGTTACTCTGTAGGGAAGAATGAACCGTACATTATACAATGAATGAGTGCTCATCCTATGGCCATCAAGTCTTTTAAAAATTTACTTTATTTAATTAACTATACATCCTCCAAGAAAAGGTGCCCTGAATAGCCCGGTGGGCCTCAAATAATGACACGGTATGACCTACATTTCTTGCCACCACCTGTAGGTGTGATGGAGTGACCACCCTATTTCCATTTGGGGGGAAATTGTAATGTTAGCTGGAATATTTCACCTCCTGCGGACAACAAGGTGTTCCACTGGTCTGAATGGTTCAGATCCAGAACAAATAGAAGACAGAGGTTGAAGACTCTCCCTAGAAACCGTAGATACCTGGAATACAATGCTTTGATAGTCACCCTGTGTACTTGCAATAAGCTCAACATGAAACATATAAAAACAACCAGAATATAGTCTACTAATCTATGTTAGTGACTAAGGAATCTAACAACATATATATGAAATCAAACATCAACAACATATGTGGGACATAAATCAACTTGCATTAAAGAAATATGAAGAAGTTTACAACCAAGCCTTAGTGTTGACACGCATCTCCATGAAACCAAGCATTCTCATCCCCATAAGCTCCAACTCTAGCTCTCTCTATGCTCTCCAATGATATGGACCAAGTGATCAATCCAACAGCATAAAAATGCCTTAAGAGTTCTCTCCCTCAACCATGGACATAAGCTTGTATTTATAAGGCTAGATGGATAGGGTAGGTTGAGAGATTTGTGGGTGAGGTGGCCTTGAAGATCCTAGGATGGGGGATCTCGAGCTCAACAGACCCACAACAGTAGGGATAAGGGATATCTCGAGGTTTATCATCTAGAAGCCTCGAGAAGCTTCTCTTTTTCCCTTTTTACCCAGGGTATCGCGTTTCTCCTTTAGTGACGGAGCGGTTATGGTAATAACCGCTTATGGACTAAGGGCCATATGCAGTGGCACTGCTTGTGGGTAACAGAGTATGGGCGGTGCGAACAAGGGTACCACGTATGGATAAAGAGTCAAGCGTGGTTCTGGGAATTTGTATGAAAAGATTGTCAAATAATATTAGTTTCCACTCCAGAAGCTGGGATTCATGGCAAGTAGGTATGTCAAATGTATTATCACATGATGGTGATAGGATTTTGGTATAACATGTAACGTCCCCGACCCTCTGACCGATGACGAGGACGCTATCGATTCGACTATCTAGCCGGGCAACTAGCCCCATGAACATACAATGATAAAAATTGAAATGCATTGAAGTAAAACATGCATAGATGCATAAATATTCATCATACAACGAAAGAAGCTACATTCCATTCAAGAATTTAACACATTTTAACATGTTCATCATTTTCATTAAACATTAAATACAATTGCAGAGATGAAATATACAAGAATACTTATCTTCGAATGAAGCTCCCCGCAATCAGCTATGCCGCTGCAACATTTCACCCAACCGTAGACTAGTGTGCTCATCTGTTTCTCAACATCACTGCCACCCCCGAGCTGGGCATGATTCCCCAAGGAAAAGGAAACTAAGTAAGATCACACATAGCCAAAGATATGCCAAAACTCAGTCAAGCCAGAGCTAGGTTTGGGTTTATCAGACTACTAAGGTGACACAACCACACAAAACCAAATATGGTTTCCTTACTAATATGCCCCCATATCTTTTAATGTTGCATAGACATAGCTGGTTGTGGGTATTTTAATTAAAATGTATATTTACATGATGCCAAAATTATAATGTGTCGAATAACACGATATAGCATTGGCAATGATTTTAATCGCTGGAACGTAAAATATTAAATTAACACTGCAGCTTTTTCCTTTAGCTCCACACCACGATTAATTACAATATATACATCGTATACATTTTTAATGCGAACGGGGTCAAAACCGGGGTGTTACAAAAACGACCTCACATCATACAAAAGATGAGTGCTCATCTCTTGACAATTGGCTTACTTTTAATTTTCATTTGAAACAAGGTTTAAAAACATTTTTATTTTGTTGGCTAGGAATCCCTTTAGAATAAGCATTTAAGTTTTGATGCCTTGTGTCTAAAGACACTTTTGGTAAGGCTACTTGTGTTCAATACCTAGAGGAAGACCATATTTGTGATAATAATCACATAAACCAACACTGAGACACAATTTAACGACGGAGACCTATTCCAACATAGAGGTGAAGGTGGGGGGAATCCCAGACGTCATTGGTCAAGTTAGAAGTCAGGGTTAAACAGAGAGAAGGGAAGGAAACAGACGGATAATGATAGTGCACATGGTGACAAGGCTAGCAAGTTGTGTTCCCTAAAGGGAAATTACCAAAACCATACTACACGTAGGAGATGACCAATGAGTATACAAAATAATCTCTTGGACATAACAACTAAATCACTTATACTTTAGATTTCAGAAGAACCAACAAAATATTGCCAATATACAACCACTATAAACCAAGTCTCACTACTAAAATAGACAACATAGCATAATCAAAATCCATATGTACAAATCCATATATCACCTGGGTCATATACGTGCATCTGATATGAACAATATGAAGGGCACTACAACATTGTTACTATTGTACATCATGGGCACTGACATAACTCTGCTTTGGGTCATGAAAAATGGATAACTAAGCAATCAAATATGGGGTCATGAGGATAAGTCATGGCATGGAATTAATAAAAACGAATTCTCTGGATCTATTGAAAGAGAGTGATCATTAACTAGAATCTCAACATCTGTTGATTAAAAGTAAAGGAATGGCTCAAAAATATGCTCAGGACTACTCAGGAAAAATGGTAGGCTAGTTACTATATATGTGACAACACTTGGATCCAACTGGGAGAGGTTCTCTAAGGGAGAGAGTGCATAAGAACCTCATAAATATATGGTACACAACAACACCTATCCATCATCGAATATGCACCCGATTAACTGCTCAATCTTCAACAAAAATTGTTCCTGCACATCATAGAAACAACACTACCAAGCAATACATGTTGCATAATATATAAAATAAATGTTGGACACACCATCAAGGAACAACTGACCATGGACATATGAATTCTTGACCCCGTCCTCATATCGTTCTAAGTGTCCATCATATAAAGGCTCACGGTAAATCCTCACTATAGATCCATCAAAGTTAGGAATAGTGGTGTAAGATAAGTCCATCTATAACTTCCCACTTGATCCTGTTGACTATCTCTGACTCAAAAACATCCCATAAAATGGGGAAAATCAACTACTAAAACATCCATGAGAGTAGATATGTATGGACAAGAAAACAAGTTTGCTTGTAGATTCTTAATCAATCCAAAAACATGGATTGGCATCAAATCCATCCCACACACTTTCTTATAAGGTCTAGTGATTTGCAACCCCATAGCTTCCATGATACATTTTAGGCATCACATTCATGGAAGATCCATAATCAATAATAGATTTATGCAATAGGAGCTCACAAATGTTAAGTGTAAGATAGAAAAGTTCATGCCTTCCATTCTTTCTCTCGTAAAGGGCTGCCTTGATTTCAATTGTAGGATCCTCTTCTTCCATGATCATGATATTCAAAGGTGGGATGTGAAGAGGATCAATTGCACTATCATTTTTTCCAACTATAGGAATTCTATCAAATAACTTACCCACTTGAATTTTTACATATGGTTTACTTACTAATTTAGTCAAGGGATTGTTTTGTGTGATCTTATGCAATTCCTTTTAAATATTGATATTTAAACAAAACTCCGTAGGAACTGGATCCAACTCTTTTTCTTCATCCTTATTTTCTTCCATATTTCAATCAAGTAAAGGAAATTGCATTTCTTTCCCTTTCTCACTTTTATAGATTTGGACTAGGGGCCTATTGACTTCATTTGTTTGCTCCAAAGAGCTAGTATGACACATACTACTGGGATCATCTTGTCTATCATCCTCCATACCAAACAAGATTCTACCAAATGTCTCATCAAATTCATCAGTGAAGTTAATCTTCTTTAGTGAATCTTCTTCTTCATTCTCTTCATGGGGATAATAGCCAAATCCTCTTTCCCTTGTTCTCTAGTACAATTGTCAATGTTGGTATTAGGTGGTTCTTATCTCATAGGCATTTTCCTGAAATCATCATTCATGGGTCTCTTTTGAGGGTTCCAATAAGGTTTATGTCCATACTGATTCTTATACCTATCAGAATCCCTACCCCTAGCTAGGTCCCTTATGATTAGAGCCAGATTCTTTACCATCTCTTGCATGTTTTCCATCATATCAATCGGTTCCTTAGATGGTTCTTTAACTTTCTTAGACCGTGACTCTGTTTTAGATGATGATGGACCATATGAGTAAAAAATGTTTTGTTTTCCCATAGACACAACATTTGCTCTATCTTTTCATGCATTATCTTGGGAAATATTTAAGTTAGTTGGATTCTTCTCCTTTAATTGGTTACCAAGCCATCCATCAAATGCGTTCAAATATTGAATTAGGACTACTTAGTATATACGTATGATGGTGTCAGGAACACTTTCTATGATTTTATCAAACCTAAGGTTAAATTCTTTTACAATTTCATTTTCCTTCTTTCTGATTTCAAAGAGTTGATTTAAAAAGAATCCACCATCCATTTTTTTTGAGCATTGACCCTTTAACATGGTAACAAAGACGTAATTACCCCCTAGGTATGACGTAGGTAACCTATCAAACCATTTACATGATTCACCTTCTAAAGAGATCAGTAGACCCCTCATGTACATATCCTCCTTCTCAGCACAATAAGCCTCCATGTGTGACCACATGACATCTATATGGTCTTCGATGGTGGTTGCACAATTGCCAGATAATTTAGGAATACTATCAAAGTACTTGTATGGCATGTCATGTGGTGACCCATCTATTTGAGAGAAGTCAAAAGGTGAGGCTTAGCCTTGTTTTCGAAGGTTCATGGTTGGTTTACGTTCATGTGAGACATTGAATTTAATTGAGAAACTGGAATAGAAGAAGAAATTTGATTGGAAAGTGAATCTGGATTTCCATGTGTATAATTTGGACTAGTATAAGGAGAGGCTAGAAGATGTTTAGGAGACCCAATGGAATTAACAATTCTCCAAAAGAAATTTGTGGATTGTGCTTTTGGATCCTTACGGTTTAGGTTCCTTTTATATGTAACTAGAGATCCTTCACCTAGAATGGATCAACTTCTGAGATCGTATAGATGGGTCTGGGATTGCTTCTTAGAGGAGTCACGTTGTGGAGTCACCAAGTGAAATACTAAAAAAAATCACTGAAAGGTATGTCATTGTTGAAGTATAATGCGAGAGATAGAAATAAGTGAATGTGGAACTAAGTAAGGGGAAATGCATTCAAGGAATTTAATCCATATGCGATATGATTCATAAGATAAACATAATATACTACTCGTAGACACCAGATGTAAAATTCTACCTCCCCAGCAATGACACCAAAAGATGTTATCACACAAAGTGTAGCTACCCACTAAATGTATCCCATTTGGGACATTATAGATGAGGTAGCTAACCGGTGACACCACAAGGACACCGTCCACTACTAATGGAAGGTAGTTGTCACACTGGCTGGTCTCTTGTCACTTTAGATCAATCCAAAGTATGATCAAGGGGGAGAACCTACTAGCCTATGAGGGATAGCGGACCTACTCAAGAAATTGTAAGGGATAAATAATGTATACAAGAGATGATAAATGAGTAGAATGATTTAGATATAGGAATATGAATGTGGTAGGTAAGGTTAGCGCCAAGTTGGGGAGGCTTAAGGTAATGGAAAATTGCTCGAAGAGAGAAATGTACCACAAAGAAATTAGGAAAAGTAGATCTAGCCTAAAGGAGAAATACCCTAATTAGATCCACCAACAGTTTATGCAATAATGGAAAAAGTGGACCTAAGAGAGTAGATCAGTAGGTGATATGGCTAGATATATATGCTTGATGAGTGATATGGTAATTTGAAGTGGGTTCAAGCATAACTGACAAATTTGAAGGATTGACCACAATCCCAAGGAGGGAACCCACCTAGAGGTACTAGTGCTAGATCCCAGGGTAAATGGATTCAGATTAATGCCAAAATTTAGATCTAGGATTTAATTAAATATTCCTAAGTGGTTTTTGATGTTCATCATCCAATAAGCACTCAATCTATCATATCTACAAAAATAGGGTTTTAACAAATAGGGTTTTGTGTGACAATTGGATAAAAATATGGAGAATGATACTAACCTTGTAGATCATACCTGAAAATAATTGCGGCTGCCTTGTATGTCAATGATCCTTCCACCTAGTTATAATTTTGAGCAAGATCCGACATTAAATGAAAGTGCTTTTACCAATGAAGGTAATGTTCCCCCTCTCCACCTGCAAAATACAAACTACCGAAGTGTGATTTGATTCATGGGTGAAAAAGATAAGCAATTCACATCATCTAAAGAGAAAAATCCAATGCACAAAGTAACAATTAATCACTCCTTGAAGATGAAACGATCAGCAAGAAGAGATGATGTAAGTCACCTCCACAATATCCCCTCAAGCAAGTCACTACCTTGCAAAATATTAGTACGACCTCAGCAAAAATATATCATTTGCATGTAATATCCACTAAAATTTCTAAGCAAGAGAAATAAAAATCAAATTCAAGAACATTCACGAATATTCCAAGAGATTTCCAAAAGTTTTATTGTATTCCAATATTTTCAAAGTCAAAAGTCCCTTTACAAATGAGAAAGCATCTCAATATATATCTCTCTCCAATACAAAACCTAGATCCAAAATATCAAGGGCCAAGATCAAAAGATACAATCACTCTAATAAATGGATGATATTATCTAGATATCACATACATGGATCAACTCACTAATGAAGGGGGGGGGCACAATCATTGAGATTCCTAAGGAGGGACGCACCACATAAAACATGTGTCAAACATGACATAGCACATGGTGGGGGATAGGAGGTGATACAAATCCTTCTCTAGCATGGATGCATGGCAAATATCACAAGGTGTAATCATAAATCATAACATGGAGTGATCAAAATCACTAGGATGTCCTCCTCAAAATACATCAACCCCCCTAGAGTGGAGAATGTTAGGATGTGTGGACCCCATGAACAGTGAAACTAATGCAGGAGGATGAACATGACCCCAATAATGTGTCCCAGACCAATTCCATGCCATTACCTTTCCTCAATTTTCCAAATCAATTTCTTTATTAGCCATTGTCATCATCAAAATACTGCCTCGGGAACATAAAACTGCTCATATCTCACTGATGACTGAACTTGGATGATAGATTACTGTAAACATGGACCCAAAACCATAGTAATATGTTAATAATGAATGGATACACTCTATGTGACCCTTCTGGCTCCCAAGGAGATCCAACCATCTACTGCGAAGTAGTTTATTTTAATTTTCATGAGGCCAAACTACTGCGAACTGATAAAATGACCCATACCTCATTTGCAAGTGCCTGAAACTGAAAAATGAGTATAGCAATGGACCCAAAATGTCGAAATATACTAGGAATGAGTACCCATACACCATATGTCCATAAAAATTGTACGTCAAAGGCCCCATCCATTTCAGAATAATAATAATAATAATAAAGGCTGTGAGTGTTGATAATCATGAAAATAACACAAGCCATCATAGTAACCGTCATATGAATAATGGATGTGTCTAATGGACATTGATAGGCCTCAAATAATCATCATCCATAATCATTAAACAAAACTCATACCGGACCCTGCTACTGACTTGGTCAAACTGTGTTGACTAGGTCAAGAATGATCAAATGATGACCCAAGTACTAAATCCTGATATTGAAAAGTAAAAAATGGATATGCATGCTCAATTAGCTATGTAAACAGAAAGACAAGTACAAGTGGATTTTTTCGGTGATTATAATCACTATACATATATCAATAATATATCTAAATCAAAGTAATTAGTCGCTTTGAACAAGAACCTCCAATGTATACTCATTTATGGATTTGGCCATTTTTCTAGTCAAGGGTGAAGGTGAATAAAACAGGGTAGGGACAATGTAATGACTTGATACTCGAAACTATAAGCAGATAAGCTGAAGGAATAGGGGATCCACACAACCCATAAGCTAGACTAGGTGAACAATAGGGAATGGAAGTGGCTCACAAATGGGTGGAATAATGAGAATGCTCCACTAAAATCTAGACAAACAACCTTTTTGAAACAATTGATTTGCACAACAATAAGATACTAGTTAACCTCCAAAGGTAGGTGCCCTGGAAATCCTTCCGGGCTTCCAAAAAAATGACAAAGACATAACCTTGACAGGTCAGTCTGGCCCTGTATCACTATAGGGGAAAATGAGTCGTACATTATACAATGAATGTGTGCTCATCCTCTGTCTATCAACTCTTTTAAAATATTACTTTATTTAATTAATTAGCCATACTCCAAGAGAAGGTGCCTTGAATAGTCTAGTGGTCCTCAGATAGTGACTCGGTATAACCTCCATTTCCCTTCGCCATCCACAGGTGCGATGGAGTGACCATCGTATTTCCCTTTGGGGGAAAATGACCTCACATCATACAAAGAATGAGTGCTCGTCTCTTGTTAATTGGATTAGTTTTATATGTAATTTGCATTAATGTTTAAAAACACTTTTATTTTGTTGTCTAGGCATCCCTTTAGAATAAGCATTTACGTTTTGATGCCTTAGTGTCTAAAGACACTTTTGGTAAGACTACTTGTGTTCAATACCTAGAGGAATGCCATCTATGTGATAAGAATAAAACAAATCACACAAACCAACACCGAGACATAATTTAAACATGGAGACATGTTCCAACATTGAGGTGAAGGTGGGGGGAATCCTAGATGTCACTGGTCAAGTTACATGTCACGTTTAAACAAAGAGAAGGAAAGGAAACATGTGGATGGGGACATTGAAGATGGTGCCAAGTCTAGCAAGTTGTTTCCCCTAAAGGAAAACAACCATATACATACTACAAGTAGGGGATGACCAATGAGTATACAAAATAATATCTTAGACATAGCAATTAGATCACTTATACTTGAAATTTCAAAAGAACCAGCAAAATGTCGCCAATATACAAACACTATCAACCAAGTCTCACTACTAAAATAAACAACAGAGCATAATCAGAATCCTTATGTACAAATCCATATATCACCTGGGTCATATACCTGCATTTGATCTGAACAATATAAAGGAAAACGAAACACTGTTGCTGCTGTACATCATGGGCACTATCATAACTTTGCTTTGGATCAAGAAAATGGCTAACTCAGTCATCAAATCTGGGGTCATGAGGCTCAGTCATGGCATGAAATCAATAAAACTGAATGCTCTAGATCTACTAAAAGAGAGTGATCATCACCTGGAAACTCACCATCTATTGATCTCAAAGTAATGGAATGGCTCAAAAACATGCTCAGGACTATTGAGGAACAATGGTATCCAAGATACTATATATGTGACAACATTCACATGACGACTTGACTTCCTTGCTAGTATGATAAATTATCAGTCTTGGGACATTATGGTGTAGAAACATGCATATGAACTAACTTGTTTAAGTGTGTATAAAAAAGATATTTACCCCATTTCCGAGATCAGCGCCAAGGAAAACGGGGACATTACAAGTCTAGGAAATTGGGGACATTACAAATGGTATTGGGTGGATATCACTCATACATCGAAAAATTACATTGGTATAATATTTTGTTAAAATTGTTTAGTAAACAATTATACTTAAAGGTATGGAAATTATTATCATGAGCTCATCCTTATATACATAGTGTAGAGTTCAATTCTTGATAATTAATATTCTTGTTGTTTAGAATGCTAAGCATAACTATTATATAAGTAGTAACATAATTGACTATGTGTAATTGTTGAAAAGGTTTCTTGGGAAATTTATGTAAATGTTCTGGTAAAAGTAGAAATATTTACCTTCTTGTATGAGTACAAATCATAGCATGCAATTATCTTCTGTTATAGAAGGTTATAGGAAAATAAATAATGAAAACATTTGATTACATGATATTGAAAGAACAATGAAATGGATCTAACAATGATGAATGCCTATGCTTAGATATATTTATACTAATTTTCACATGCATACTATTGAGAAAGGAATACAAAAATACGTGTAACTTGTGAAATTATGCTAGAAAGGTTAAGCATATAGTAAATTTCCATGAATGTCGTTATTGAATACTTTTTGTTAAATATGTATGAGGAAAGGACATAAGGATAATAATATCCTTAAGGGTATAATATGTCTTTAAACAAAGTCGTATGCATTGTACTCAATATACTGGAGAATCAAGTCAATGAATAACATTTGCAAGTATAGGTAATTAAAGTCTATCTATGACTATGGTTGTTGAAAATGTAATACTGTGATATTTTGCATGCTAACAATTTGTTGTGCATCAAGAGAGTTATGCATGTTGATTAACTTGTCATTGATGCCAACGATGTCTGGTCATTGATGCCAACTATTGAGTCCTTGGTGCCCCTTGTGGAGCCCCTGAGGGTTAGTGCTTAGTTTGTGGTTGTCTATGTCAGAGGATCCCTTTTGGCCTTGTCCAAGCCCAAGCTTGAAGCCCTTGGAGGCCTTGTAACAATGAAAAAAGCCTGGGTTAGCCATTGAATTGGTCAAGTGCCCCTAACTTGTATCATGGTCCCATTTGAGTCCATTGTTGAGTTCCTTGCTCCTGGTTGATCTTTGGTTATTGGTCTTCATGCTTTTTTTATGCTTGTAATTTTTTTGGTCTCTTGATTGTTTGTTGGATGGATGATGTGGCTCATGTGTGTAAGTCCCTTTATGTGTTGATGCTGGATCACATTGCTTGCATTGGATGGTCTTGAGGTTGTTGAGTTCTTATGGGGTCCTTGAGTCCACAAGCTTAGATCTTGATCCTCTTGCATGTGGAGACTTGGGTCTTGAAACCCACACTTATGGTGGTATGTTGGAACCCATTATTATGGGTTCCTTGGTGTCCTTATAATTTTGGGTCTTGAACCCACACATATGGTGTTTTGATGGCCCTTGGACGCTATATGGTCATTGGCATGTCGTAGTCTTGTGATCATGCATAAGTATCTCATAAGGTGTTGCAAACTAATGGTGAGGTATTTGTACGCCTATTTTGGGGTTTTGTTACTCTTATGGTGATGAAGATATATAATGGAACCATTGGATAATGATACACAGACATTGAATATGATGACGATATTCTTGAAAAAGTCTTTGTTCCCACTTGATTGGTCGTGTTGGGGTGCTTGATACCCTTGATATGATGAGTATATGGTGGAGCCCTCCTCCTTATTGGTGTGAAATCTGTGGATGTGAAGACCATTGAATCCATCATTCCTTTGATGATTTCCATTTAATCTTTTTACCTTGGAACTTATGCATAAGGTAGCATGGTCTGTGGCGCCTGAATAAACTGAAGAATTTAATGGTACTATACCAAGAATTTGCAAATAAACCCATCATAGTGAGATAGTCTTCTTCAATCCATTTTCGTTGATATGTGGATCATCTTCTATCTCCTTACGATTGAATATATATGATTTTTTGAAGTTAGTGTGTCCCACCTTTTTGGGTCAGTCGACCAAACAAAAAATAATTTAATTATTTGTAATTTTGAATTGCATGTCGGCCTAGTTTGAGGTACTAAATTTCCTCCATGAACTATATAAATAGAATATCAAACATTTCATTTGTTCATCAATCAATTCTTTTTTGGTATTTCGCAACTCTTGGAGAAAAGTGCGAAACTTTGTGGAGGATTATTTTTTGGGCATCTTCACTAAAATTAGCATAACTTTCTCATACGGAACCAGAATTACAAAATTCTTGGCTCATTGGAAAGCTTATTAAGAGGGCTATGTGATGACATGATATATAATTTATTTTGGATTTTCTATTGTTTCTTCATCTTGTGATCTTCAAAAAGGTATGGTTCATGCTTCTGAGTTTCGCTTGTGATGACACATGTCTCTCATGGATAGAGTTCATCTTTGATCTTAGTATGTGAGCCTATATATTGGTATATATATATTTGAAGTCATTGAATATGTTATGGAGGATATGGTGATGGTTATATTGGAATATATATTGATGTGATCTTGATCTAAATATTGATGATTATCTTGGATATTGTTGGCATAGAATTTGGTGTTTATCTTGACTATTGTATAGTGTAGTATTGAATGAGAAGTTGGCATGTAAGTAATATATCTTGTGAGTGATTTCTTTGTTAAACCTAAATGTTTTCTTTGAAAACTAGTTTGACAAGTGTTGATCATTGTGTCTTTGACCTAAGTGGAGCTAGAATGTTATTAACCGTTAATGACAACCTTTGACAGTATTGCAAGTGACTATTTGCTTGATATTTGTTTGATTTGTTGACTTGATTTGAGTGGAGTGAAAAATAATTTTGTGTCTAAGCGTTTATGAGATTGACTGAGTTTGACATATTTGGTTAACTCTTTTATCTTCCTGGCTGATTTTATTTGGTTGAGGTATATCATGTTTAATTGTCAATTATTCCTTAACTGTGATTGAGGTTGGTTGTGGTGTCATTGGAAAAATTTTGGTTGACCATATGTGAAGTCTCTTGGTTGATCAAATGTGTCTCTTGATGAACTAGGCCAAGTAAGAAGGGCCAGTTGACTATCAGAACTTAATTAGATTAACATAAGTATATGATTGATTTGGAGCAAGTACACAAGCAACTTGCTACAGGTTAGTTTAGTTGAGAAAGATTGGCACAAATTTCCTTATGTGCAGTTGGTTTGACTCAGATTAGCTGAGTTGTATGAGCAGTTGGTTTGACCCAGGTGGATTGAGTTTGGTGTGCAGACTCATATTGACTGAGTCAGTTGATGTGAGAAATAGATTGATTAGTATAGCTTGATTGGACATGTTGATTGTATAGGTTGATGAGCAGTGTGGTATAGTTGTGGTGCAATGAGCAATGGTCAATTTATGAGTAGTGATGTTATGGTGAGTAGTGGTTAGTAGTGGCACTAGTTGTGTAGTGTGGTACATATTGTGCAGTGTAGTACATGTGTTGATTAGCAGGTCCATAGGATCAGTGCGGTCGTGTTTTAGTAATTTCTATCTTCATATCAGGGTGGTAGGACGGTGCATGGAAAGTGGGTTGTAGCCTCCTTCCGGTTGTAGCCGGAGAACTAGGGAGTTGGAGCTTCCTTCAGGTTGTAGCTTGTAAATCAGGGGGTTGTAGCCTCCTTCCAGTTGTAGCTAGAGAATTGAAGTCATTGTAATAAGGGGGTTGTTTCCTCCTTCCAGTTGTTGCTGGAAAATTGCTATTATAAGGCTTCTATGTTTTTTCCCCTAGGACTCGGGTTTACACGTGAAATCTAGCATACTGTGTATCATGCTATGATCCCTATGTGATAATGATATGATGATGATAATAATGCTGATGATGATATAATTATAATGTGATAATGCATAATATTGAATAAGCTGCTGATTGTTAAAATTGAAAAAATAATAAAAGTTGTGCACATTGATTCACCCCCTCTCTCAGTGTACCTAGTGTGTCCAACAATGCACACTCAAAAGAGTAACTTACTACTATATTTTATGCCTTCATGATGACTAAAGAAAGTATTATGTGAATAAATTCTAGCAAGAATATTATTAGTGAAGTATGCGGGTGCGCATGGATACAAAAGCTTCGCCGAATTTAGTAAATGGAAAAGCGGTACATGAGGTAAACTTCTAAAAAGATTTGTGATTCAACAAATGGTTTTTGAAAACATAATTGGATGCTAATGATAGTCAATTGCATGAATGCAATAATATATCTAAAATCCTATTGAAACATTTTAGAGAATGTTATAGTGATGACATGACACATGTTAAAAGCAATTGATTTATGAAATAAATAAATTACTAGAATGATTGATACACATTTTGCAAGATAATAGAAGTATCATGTTATGATGGTTAGCATATTTAAGGTGCATAGTTGTTAGTATGATGATTGATGTTGAGTCAGAAGGATTCTGGAGCATCATGATTATTTACCTTTATTATGGTTTGATGTTGTTGTAGGACTCTGGAGCATCAAGATTACTAGATTTATATGCCTAGATTGATGTTGAGCGGGTGAGATCTAGAGCATCAATGTTAATTAGAATTTATATTCTTAAGATGAAGTTGATCCAGTGAGCTTTGGAGCATCAAGAAGTTGTAGACTTAGTATGTTTGATTTAATGATGAGGTTGTGGGCTCTTGATATTTATTATATGTTTATGATGAATAACAATATGATGATTAGGAGTTTAATTGATGATTGAGCTAATATGGTCTAGAACACCAAAGTATAAATGTGATGATTATGTATTTAACTGATGATAAACCGATAGACTTTATATAATCAAAATATAACCAACAATGTGATGATTATGTGTTTAGTTGATGTTGAGTTGGTAGGCTTTGAAACATTAGGTATTATTAAGCAATATGATGATTGCGATATTTTTCATTTATTCAAGTTTTAAAGTGTATGTCATGATTCCTGACGATGCTTGAGGTTATTACATGTAATGGAATATGGAAGCTTCAATAAGACCATAAAATAAAGAACCAAATGAAATTACGAAACCTACAATGAAGATCAAGAAAACTTAAAATCATTAAAACAATTATGTAACCTCGAGCTTATCACGGGGGACACCTTGCAATTATGAAGCTCTTGATTTTTTTTCAAAGAAATATTTATACACTAAACAAAACTCCTTAAAAAAATGAAGAAAATGGATTGAATAATAAAAATATGAGTTTAAGAAAGAGAACTTGAATTGGAATTAAAGCCTTTCCCCAAAAGAAATGTGGCAGGGAAATGTCATTACAGGGGGTAATGGTCCAAAGTACACTTGAGGGTTCAACTGTATGTCCTTGAGTGCTCAGTTTTCCATCATGGTTAGTCCAGGAAGTACTGTGGAATAAAAGGGATATTATTTACATGACTCTACAAAGGGTTGATAAACGAACCTTGTGGTTACTCTGCATTAGGAATAAAGATAGAAAACAACCCTAAAAATTATGATCAACTCCATGGAAAAGAGGTAATATTCTTCTAGTATTGGACAAATTTGTTGAGTACTTGATGAGAGTTTGGTGTTAATCTTGTTGACTCTGGAGCACCGAAACTACTTGGACCCATTGTGATATTTAGGTGTTGAGCTACTATGCTCTGGAGAACCTAGATTAAGCATACTTATTTGGTGTGGAGATGGTATGATCTGGAGCACATAAATTGATCATACTTGCTTGGTGTTGTGATGGTACGCTCTAGAGCACCCATAATGATAAGTATTATATGGTGTTGAGCTAGTATGCTCTAGCACACTGAGAGCTTATTTTTCTTATGAATATGTTACACACATGTTATGCTTATGTTATGCATATGTATGCACAGGTTATGCTTAAGTTATGTACATGTTATACTTAGATTATGTTATGCTATGTTTGTGCATAACTCATATTATAAGAATTGATATGATTTCTTTATGAAGAAAAACAAGTTGAGAATGACTAAATGTGCTTAGGGAGAAGTACTTCCATACAGGGATTATGGATACGAATATATAGCAAGGTTATGTGCCATGAAAAAAAAGAACATTGTGAATATTTTATCTTATATCATGGTTTATATGCATATCATGTATGATTAACAGATAGTGCATATCGTGTATGACTAACAGATAGTGTAGGTACATGAAAATCAAAAAGCAAAATTTTGTGAGTAAAATGAACTCTAAAGGAGTTGTTATGAAGAGGAAACAATAGGTTGTTGCAAAGAAATTATGGTCTATGATTCTTATGAACCTATGTATGCACATGTTTGTACTGAAATTATCGAAATAATTTGCATTGCTTATGTATATACATGTTTAAAAAACAAGAATCTTGAAGACATGCAAGAAGGGATGTGAATGCAGAGCAAGAAAATATGAAAAATTATAATTGCAAAGACAAAATAAAAGAGACAGAGTTTTGAAGGGTACAAGCACAAAGAACAGTGTTATTTTTAGGGGTGAGTGAGATGTAATATCCCTCTATGCGCCTATATTTGTAACTGAAAGTGAAATTGTGTACTTGCTCATGACAAGGGACCAAGTAGAGACTCCATAGGTAAACATTTGTAAGTATAAATGTAAATTCCTAAGTTGTATTGTGAATTGTAGACTTAGAAGACTGAAAACTTGACTCGATTAAAATGATAGGGGCATGAAATCCACTAGGGTGAGAGGTTGAATGGTTAAATGGACATAAGTGGATGACGAGTGTCATTTTGGTGCGGAAAGAACTTAACAATAAAAAGGAAATAAGATGACATTTAAGTTTATAAGTGTCACATAAATTATGCTTAAAAGTTAGTCCTAGGAGGGGACACTAAAGAAACCACTAGTTGCCACAAGGCACTAACAAACACCCATAACTTAACAACTAACATGAGGCTAATTAGTACTAAATGTTGATAAATAAAATCTAGAAGTTAGATCGGACGTCATTGATATTTCTAATAAATTACACAATTAAGTATTTTATTCTATGGCAACAAAGGGCCATTAATAATTACATTAAGTAATTATAAGTGCTCATGAAAAGCACCATGCAAGATTTTGCATATAAAACAATGTAAATAAATTATTTACTTTTGAAATATATGAGAAAATAAAAATAAAATAAAAACATGTAATTAATGCATATATAATTCCTAGTTAATACATGGATGACTAGTAGCCAATGCATGGATGATTACTAGTGGATGCATGGATAACTAGCAAGTGATGCATGGATAATTCTTAGTTAATGCATGGATGACTAATAGCTGATTCATGGATAACTAGCAACTAATGAATGGGTAACCAATGGTTCATGGAAGATAACCATTAGTTGAGATAAGTTAAGATTAGGTCAAATCTTAAGTAAACAAACTTAAAGCTAACTAGTTGAGTTAGCTAAGGTAAAATTAAAGATAAATAATCTTAAAAGTGAAATTAAATTAAGATGATTATCTTGAGATTAAAAAGATAAACTAATAGCGTTAAACTAAGATTTACTATCTTAGGATAGTTAGCAAAAGTTAATCAAGTTACGTTAAAGTTAAGAAAATGTTCATCTTAAACACTAATTAATTAATTGACTAAATTAAATCTATGAATAACTTAACTAGTTATGTTAGCTAAGTTAAAGATTACCTTATATTTTTTTAAATGTAACTGAAATTCGTTAATTGATTAGAGCCATCTAAAGATAAGTTAGTTGAGGATAAATGAAGATACTAAGAGGAGTTATCTAAAGTTAAAATAAAAAATATTTTTGAGATCAATAATGGATCATTTCATAGCAAAAGTTTATATAAGAGTCAAAGGAAAACCTTTTGGACACACAAGTTATGGGGAGGGAACGAGCCTTCACCTTATTCCTTAGCCCTAATGGATTCCTATCCAACTCGGGGGTGGCCTCTAGAAAGATGAAATGTAGGCCATGCAGAGCGCTAGATTGGTTGGGTGGAACGTCAAAGTCAAGTCCTCAGTCACCTTTGGTTTTGAAAATCTACTTAGTCAGATAAGTACCTTTTCTCTCTTCAATTGATGTAGAAAGGATTTTCTTTTTTTCTTAAAATGTTGAAACATATTAAAATGGATTTGAATCTTCTAGGTATAGTTTTAAAGGTTTGTGCATGACATTTGAAATAAAAGATTTTATTTTACCATGTTTTCCAAAAATAGTGTTGAGAAAATTAGGTACATTACAGATGCATCCCATAACTAATTGTCAATCTCAAATATGTTGAAATGAAATGTATTCGAAGTAGTGGATGAAAAAAAAGAAAACTGATATAAATACTTAAAGATGTCTAAAATTAAAGATGAAGAGATTACGTTATAATCATTATTCCTCTATTAGATATCAACAACAATTTAGAAAAATCCTAAAATGATAAATCTGGTTGTTGTCATAATTAGATAGTTTTTCGGAAATGTAATCAGACTTTCCAGTGAGAGGATGAAAGGTGATTAGGATGACTAAAATTCTTTGAAAAAAAATGAAACCTAGATTATGTATAGGAAGTGAATAAGCTCGAGAGAACAAAAACCACTTAGAAATTTCAGACATGGTGGTTATATAGTGACTCCAAGCCTATTTTATTTAGAAAACAGAAACCTGAAAACTACTCAATCAAACAGAAACCAAATAGTGGATAAAATTTCAAACAAAATCTATGTACAGAAAATTTATATACAGAACTGACCTCTTTAAAGAGATTCAGTGGAAATATTTATTTAAGGCCCAACCATTAATGGGAAAGGCTTCAGGTTTCCCTTCTAAAGTTTGTAGTCAAAATGTGCTAGGAACGATCTTTTCTATAATAATTAAAGGACCTAACAATAGAAGCTGGAAATTTGTGTGTCTCCCCTTATCTCTGTGAGCCTTATCCCATTTCAAAACTAAATCACCTTCCTTAAAATTTATGCTGGAATAAAATATCCCATCAAACCATTGTTTTACAAATGGTTGATGTTTATTCAGATGATGTTTTCCCTTCTCCCTCTCCTCATAATTTTATCAAAGTATGAATTCTCTTCTCCATTGCAGGTCATTCTACTTCTTGAATAGACTGAGACAACTATAATGATGGTAAAAAGAGATTAGGAGGAAGGATTGCTTCTTGTCCATAAACCAGGAAAAATGGTAAAGTTCTAATGGCTAATTTAAGGGTAACCCTGTGCACCCAAAGAGAATTGTACAATTCATTATGCAAATTCTTGTGATGGTTGGAAACAATCCCATTTAAAAAACTTAAAAGATTCTTGTTTGTTGACTCAGCAAGACCATTACCTTGGGGTTAATAATTTGCTGAGTATTTGAATTTGATACCTTTATCCAACACGAATTGAGTTAAATCAATGGAACAAAAGTAAGATGCGTTGTCAAAAACTAAAGAATTTGGTACACCATATCTGCTTCCGTATGTTTTACATATGAAATGGAACCTAATTCCTTCAACAAACTCTTCAAATAAATTCATATTTGAAGTTGAGGTATTACTATTTCAATCACCTAATCCCCTGATATGAAACCTTCCAATGGATCAACTATGGAAGATCATTTCTCTTTTGAGTAAGCTTTCCTTAATACTCTTGTTTGGGAAACATCTCTTCATTCCCATCCCATGGGTGGGGCAACCCCAATTTTATCAGTCTATCACACATACCCTTAAAATTTTTATGCCATATAAAAGAGATTTCATATGAATTTTATTTCTTCTTAATAGAAAATGCTTTGTAATCATCTACTTAGATATCTTGATTAGCTAAGTTCTGTTAGCGATCTATAATTCCTCGAGCTACTTCTTACTTCTTCTATTCAGATATTATTCTATTATTTCCCTCACAATGATTTCATTCCCTCATAAGAAACTGGGATATATTGTTCCCCAAGGACTGATTTGTTGTCCTGAGCTGATATTCCTTTTGACACATGTCCAGCTTGGATGGGTTGACGCGTACACTACAAAGTCACCTTTTTGTTCACATGGAAACTTTTTGAATTAGTGGTTTGGGTGGAGACCAAAATGGTTTTGTTAAACCACAAACCCATGGGATCGACAGTTTTGCAAGAGTTGCTTGCGAGGAGTTATCAATCAGATGACACCACATGTCCTAGGAGGGGTTGGGTACAACTCCTCAATTTTTTATTATCTTTGACGCATTTTATAAGCACTCTATTTCTACGGATTGTTGATTTATCGATCAAATGTTTTATTAGCTCGCTCATTTTTTCTATCCCGTTGGAAATTTTCCAGCGTGCTCTCGTTTCTGGTCATTGATATAGATGAATATCAATGATGTTTCCACTACTTCTCTTTTAGCATTTGGAACTTAATCCCGTGGTCTTTTGCTTTGTCTTTTTTTTTTTTTCAGATGGAAATATCCACGGGAAATCCAGCAATACTTCCCCACATTAGTGGATGGTAGAGGTGGTAAACCGTCGGTCATCCTCGCAAAAGGCCTAACCCCAAAGGACTCAAGGCTCAAACCCATGACCTCTCCCCAAACCGAGAGAGTGTACACACGTCTTACCAATTGAGCTAACCCTTGGGGCTAATCTGCTTTGTCTTTATGCTCATCATATGATCATTAGATTCAATGTATGATCCTTTGGCTCTATCCCCTAAGGGATAACTTTAATACTTTCTATTTTCCCCCTCCCTATAATAAACTTGACTCTGCAAATTATCAGTACTAACAAGACCAACCATTTTATATACTCATTTCAATCACTTTTGCATGCCTAGATACCCTATTTTTACTCCAAGTAGTTCATATCTAAGATCTAGTGTTGTATGCTTCTTGTTTATTCGATCGTGGGATTTGCTTTGACCGTGGCTTGTTTTTATCTCACTCTTAGATAGAAATCCATCAGGGTACTATTTTTTACCTTTTTCCTAAACCCCTTAAGTACATTGTTTTTCCTCTACAAAAAGCAGTTTTTCAATTATGTTTGTAAAGTTGAGGGCTCTCTCTTGGTTAGTACTTAGAAAAGCAGATTTAGGGACACCTCTTGTGGCTAGCTTGAATTGGCCTTAGGCGAATTTGAAAAGCCTAAAGAGTGAGGTCCTTTCCTAGAGTGACACATTTAGGGAAAGGTCTTGATTTATCATAGATGTAGTGGTCAATATCTTTGTCATTACAAAGAAATTACTAGACTCCACAACAACACTTTTTGCACCGTTTTCGGGGAGGCAGAGACCGCCTTGGTTAAATCTTGCAAGCTTGTATTTTTCCATCATTCTCTAATATTATTGCATCCTGCAATCCGAGTTTTGACGGTTGATTTGTATTGCTTTATTGATTTTACTACAATCATTGGTTTTGTTATCTCGATTTCCATGTTATTTAACGTCAATCTTTCGGTGAATTCCCAATTTTGCGGTGTCGTTGTCGAGGAGGCAGAGACATCCTTGATTAAATATTGTGAGCTTATATTTTTCCATCATTCTATATTCTTATTACATCTTGCACTCTAATTGTTGATGGTTGATTTATATTGCTTTATTGATTTTATTACCATTAGTGGTTTTGTTATCTCTATTTCCCTATTATTTAACGACAATCTTTTGGTGAATTCCCAATTTTGTTCACCTAGAGAATCCACACCATGACTACACTAAGAAGTGATCCCATTATTATAATATTTGAAATTTGGAGGAAGATCCTATAATATACACCAAAACTCCAATTTACGTATCCGAGATTTATTTTGAATGTCATTATGATTTATTTTAGTTCCGCAATTGTGGGATGGTTTCTTAAGTTTCATTTTAATTTACTTTTCACAGTATGATGTTTCAATTCCGATGTTTGGAAAGACTAAAGTTAGGGTGTCAGACGTTGGGTTTAAATTCTGATTTTTTTTCCAGGAAGAAAAACCCTGTCCTTGTTATTCTTATTAAGAATCAAAGGGCATTGATAACACCCACCCAAAGAGGGTTACATCACAAAGAATACAACTATACGCTAGAGAATCACATCCAGTCGCAACCAGGGGAAATGGCGTGCAATAGTAAGTGTTGTTCCCATCAGAAATCTGTCTCATCATGCAAATGATCTCTCTCAATCAGTCCTATCTATCGTGAACCAAAAGGAACAGATCTGCGGTCCAAAAGAGTCACTCAAAAAAGTACATAGTAAGTGTCCAATAGGGGAGAAAGGTCCCCAAAACATGGCTCAAAGGAGCTGAAAAGAGTCACAAGTGACCAAATGGTCATCTATAAAATCAGGGAAAAAACATCCAAAACCCGGAGAGAATGTGAGTGTTGTTTTTGAAAGACGGTCTGCAATCCGATTGTATTCATGATAGATGTGACTGATGGTAAGATCCTGGAAGCTTTTAAAAAGCTTTTGTGATTCCCTGCACCAGTGAAGGAGCTCTGGTGGGGAGAGAGCAGTAATTCCCTTAGCCCAGTTGATGATGACTTGTGAGTCACTGTATATACGGGCTAGAGGGATTCCCATCATTTGGGAGGAGTGCAGAAGGGCCCATAGGCCCAAAAGTTCTACCTTAGTATTGGAGCCATGTCCAACCCCCAACGCAAAATCCAGACGGTGATTATCATTAAGACACAAGCAAAAACCAATTCCAGCTGCTGAAGAAGAAGATGCACTATCGAAGTAACCACAAGGGAAAGTCATGTGAGGTCTTGGCCCAATCTGTCTAGCAGATCTTAATTTTCTTCCCTTTGTGACAGGCCGAGAGAGAGTCAATTGTGCAGCATTTAAAATCTGGTGAAACACGCCTAAGATAGTCACCTTTTTACCATATAAAATAGCTCGGTTACGAGCTTTCCAAATAGCCCATATCGTATGGTGAGGGATGAAGATGAGAGCAGAGCTGCGATGATATGTGGAGACCCAAAATTCAAAAAAATCAGATATAGAAGCAGCTTCAGGAGGAATATGCAGCTGCAGCTGGTCGCAGATAAGCCCCAAAATACATTTCCATATCGGACAGCGAGAAAAGATGTGAAAAACAGTTTCTTCATTTGAATAATATAAAGAACAGATACCTGGCCCAATTTTCCCTCTTTTCTGTAAATTATCCCAAGTGAGAATTTTATTTCTCAAAACCAGCCAGGTGAAACATCCAATTTTGCGTGGAAGGAGTCCCAACCAAAGGGAATTATACAGACGGCTGCCCAAATATGGATTGAAAGAATTAACAATGCATTCATAAACTTTATCAGCAGAAATCATGCCATTATCTTTATTATACTCCCATATCAGCGTGTCAAAATCAGAAGAAAGACGAATACCATTAAGATCCAGGTTACTAATGAACGAGTTCCATATTTTTTTCCAGTCACCGTCCAGATATAATTCTTCTGCCGAGTATCAGTAGTGATGAGTATCCGGGAAGTATTGCAGGCCTGAACAAGAGTTTTAATATCCAAGTCTTCTAAATATGTTCTCAATCCTTCAGGAAAGTGGTCAGAGGGTTTAAATTCTGATTATTCACGACCAAATGTTGGCACGACCAAATGAATAATCAGAAAATTCATTTGGTCGTGCCAACATTTCGTAGACGCAATATTTACCTTTTAACGTTTGCTAATTATCTTTTTGGTTTCATCGGCTCGGGATGGTTTTGTCAGATATTTTCCTTTGCCTAGATTTTACTTTCCGACATTTTCACATCCCGATCGAAACAATTTTATGATATTTTTCTAAACGATATTTCGGGTCTGTCTTTTTCAAGTTACCTATTTGGTATCTATTGGATCATGATTTGATTTACTTCCAAAGTTTCGGATTCGAATTATTATTTGAAATAATTTGGCGAATTGAAATAATTTATTTGAAATATTTCAATATACGCCATAAAAAGTACATATTAAGGGACGAAAAAAATCTTGTAGTTCTAAATTTGAATCATGTATCAAAATTTTTACAAACATTAAACTTCCATAAAAATTCATGTTCAATTGGATAATCAGCGAAAGGAGACCATCACTCTTTGCCGAATTTTTAATTGCTTTCTTTTAATTCTATTTTAGTTTAGTTTCTTTTTATTAGAATGTGTTTTAAATTTAGTTTTAACTTTTTATACTGATTTGATTTTATTTTAAATTTTAGTAATCCTTTTAAATTTTTAGATTTGGTTTTATTTATAATTCATTTAGATTATTAATATGGTTTATTTTCTGTTTAGCTAAAAAAAACTTTCTGATCTAACTTCATGTTTTTATTAGTAAAATAATAAGTTTGTAAATCATATTTTTTGTATGATTACTTTACATTTATCATGGATGTGAATAACTTCAAGTTGTCATCAGGATGATTGAAATTTTTTTCAATTTTCTTATTTCCATCTAGATAATAACGAGATGCATAGTACATTATTTATTCATTCAAATAAATGTGAGAAAAATATGAGAATAAGATATTGTATTTAAACTTAAGAGTTACTTATTTAGCGAATTATTTCCTTTTATCTTGTGACTATCCTCGCATTTGTGTTTGAAATTATTTTCAACTTGTTCTTAGTTATCTAGGATGTATCAATTAAGATAGAGTTAAATTAGATTAAGTTTGGTGTGAAATTAACATTACTATGACATCTTTGTTTTTGAACCAGAATTGAGTGTGCATCTTAGAGTAAAATTATATTTCCTTTCTTAGATAAAAACTACATTTAGGACTTAGTTAATCATTCACATAAGTCTCCTTATGAGGAGCAACATTCATCAGTGGTAATGGGCCATGTAATCTCTTCATAGGCAGCTCTACCAAATTATTGGGGATCTATAAAAAAACCTAGATCAGGTTGTCTCTCTTACGTTGACGGACATGTTAGTCCTTCCCGTAACCACAAGGGTTACTAAGTTATGTGTTTAATCCTCCTCTTATTTTTTCTTCATTCTACTCCTTGTGCTTTTCAAGCATGTATAATGTCAGGTGTCACAAAATATTTTTTCTCATATTACTCTCAAGTAATGAATTTAGTGGAAACATTCATTCAAAGTAGATATGAGGAGATGTGGGAGCAAGATTGCTACTAGAAACACGAATATGAGTGTCAATAATGGTTTCCCTCACCCTCCTCAAAGTCTTTTGAAATATGATCCTCCTAAAACTACTAAAATGTGTTTCCCACCTCAAATGTTTCTTGTGAATAACTATCTGAAACTAAAGAAATCATAGGAAGTTATTACATCTGAGAATCCAAAGCAAAAAACAACCAAGAGAACTTTGGGTTGAAGAACCGTGTCCCCATGTGAAAGACAAAATTATTCTTAGCCTAAGCCCCAGAGTATGACATCCCTAAATATAGATGTTTCTGGGAAATTATCAAGCACATATGTGCCTATTTATTTATTTAAAGGAACTTGTTAAGACCCCCTCGTTGAAGAGGGAAATTCTAAAAATTTTAGGGCTCAATACCAAAAACAACCCCAAGGAAAAGACCTATGGATTCGATATCAACATAACTAGATTCCTCTCTAAGGTTAACATGTTAGTCCCTCTAGGAGAATTAATTAAGACCCCTTCTATGTATTTCTGATTTGCTAAGCTTTTTGGGATTGAACCCAGAAAATCTATCACCCCAAGATTGTCTGAGAAGGAGGTAGAGAGAGATATTCCTATCATGCTTCAAAGTATTATTGAGAGAGAGAATGATGGATACCCTCCTTTCTTCATAGCCTTGAAAATAAATGATTTGAATGTGCATAATTGTACGTTGGATTTAGGTGGCAGAAATAATGTTAATGTATTAAAAGTTATGCACCAGCTTGAACTAACACCCTTCTTACCTTACAAGAATGTTTGTGGACTAGAAACCATGCCAATAGACTCAAGATCACATATTACGCCACATAACAAGCCATCTATGAAACACCATGTAGAACTTATTATGGATGCATTTGACCATGTCATTAATATCGGTAATGTATATTAACCAACTACTTGGAAGACAAAGACCATGATGTGGTGCCAAAATGAGATTTGGAAAATGTGCTTTGATGGTTCCTGTTAACGTAAAAATTTACTCACCATGCTTCGTCTAGCCTACACAATTTGCAGACATCCAACTCCTAACCCATTTGATCCCCACACCCATCTTTAGCCTATGTTTTTCTCCCAAAGGTTAAAAAATAATTAAACAGGGGCTTAAAAAACCCCAAAAGAGCCAAAATAGCTCACCAAGGAGCCAAAAAGCTCACAAATGGGATAAAAGACCCAAAAAGGGGCTAAAATCCCTAAAAGGGCTTAAATTCCCCAAAAGGAGCTACAAAATAAGGAAAAAGGGCTTAAAACCCTAGGTAGGGCCCAAAACCCTGACCAGGGGCTAAAATCCCTAAGTGGAGAAAAAGCTATAAAAGGAGGGGTGGGGGTCACCATCAAACACACTCCCATCTCTCCCTGTCGTTATAATGCTCACATGAGTACCTTGAGAGCCCTTTCACTCTCAAGCTATTCATCCCTCATAGCTCCATTCCTCCATTTTCTCATTCCTATTCCCTTGGTGTGTTGAGCCAAAGCTCCACTCATTTCGAGCCTGTAGAGAGGCAGCTTCAGAGTTTGGGTATGGTGGCCCTCTTTCAAACTAGATAGAAGGTATATGGATTTAGCTTGGTTTATTTATCTTGCAATCTGTAGATGCTTCATGCTTAGTTTATATCTAATGGTTTGTTGCAGGGTTTTCTCTATTTGTTTCTGGCAGTGTTTTGTAGGGTTTTATTTATTCTTAGAGACTCTACCCTTTCATCCTATAGATGAAAGGGTAGGTGCTTCTGCATGTAGCCAGGGTTTTTCCTTGGCTACAGTTTGGTGACCATACCAGGTCGATCCCAGATGATCCCTGCATTTGATTAGTTTTTTATATTTTTCAGTACTTGTTTAAGAAGTTTCTTTCCATTTCTTTCCATTTCTGTTACTGGTCGAGCCCCCTTGAGGACGACCCGAGCCCATTCAACCACAATACCAGTTACTGTCGGCTGTTCTCAGCTCTGATTTTTAAATTTTTCTATTTTCAGGTGAGGTCGCTGCTTTCGGGCCTGAAAGGGCAACCCCATCGCTCAAATTGAGCCTATAAGAGAGACCCCCTCGCTACATTGCCCCCGACAAGAGCGACTTTCCTATGTAGGATGAGTCATCTGTTTCGGGCTCAACAATGCAATCCCCTCACCTATTTTGGGCTGAAAGAGGCAACCCCCTTGCCACATTGGCCCTGAAAAGAGCGATCTGGATCTCGAGTTGTATGTTTCAGATGTCCGGACTGTCATTGCGGCTGTGTCGCCACTATCCAACAACCTGTCTTTTCCTGCAAGTAATTTTTTCAGTTCGACTAGGTATGTGGTTAACCATTGACAAATACAAATATGCCTAAATGCTTAGTTTTATTTCTGAAGAGTTATTTTTTTTTCAGTTTTAAAAAATCAGTGGAAATAAACCCCCTTGCATAGCCCTTCCTCCTCTACTCAGTCATCACCCTCCAGGGTATTCTGAGATAAGAAGGAGGGTTGAGCAAGTATAGTAATAGGAACCTGTCATTGTTGTTTCTCTAAGCCATTAAAAATAGGTGACTTGGAAGGTATATGGGGTGGAGACCATTGGGGGTCTCACGACGTTCACGTCCTCCCTATTGACCAACCTTGCACTTGAAGGGTGACCTATGGATCTATGGGTGGGGTTGTTCCCACTTTGATGAGAGACTAGCACCCTTTCTTGGCCTAGGAGGGATACAAGGATAGGGTAGTCACTGGACACATGTACATGGTTGTTAGTTCGTAGTTGCATTTTAAGTTCTGTTTAATTTCACTGGTTGTTCCATACATTACAGGTTGCCCATTATTCAATATACAAAAACATAAACATCTGCAAAACCATATAATTGTAGAAAGTTGCATTTTAAGTTCTGTTTAATTTCACTGGTTGTTCCATATATTACAGGTTGCCCATTATTCAATCTACAAAAACATAAACATCTGCGAAACCATATAATTGTAGAAAATAATGTTAAATGAACAATACTCATACACTTAAAATTCACACAACCACACCACTTAAGCAAATCAAACTCGGTTCATGATGCCGAGCAACCTCTTAAAATCAATCAATTTACTCTAAGTCAAAATTTGCAATCTGAGGACATAAGTCCCAGATCACCATAAACCGTGGGAAATGCTTGGGATATGCCCTAAAACTCATTATGAGGAGTACCACAGGAACCCCAAAGTAGCGACGCAACGAGAGGAATTTCCAAGTGAAACGGGCCAACGACCCCTTTCGATTGACTAGTAAATACTGTGAGGTAAAAAACAAGCGTTGTCTTTTGGCAGTCTTGGTGGCTGAGCTACCACCTGCAAGCCACTAGGAAGCCATTAAAATAAGGTCCAGATATTCACTTCTAGTTACATTATTTGATCCACCAGATAGACACCATTGATCCAGCACGTTCCTCCTCTCACCTCGGGGGGGGAGTCCCCTCAGTTTGGATTGTTAAACCAACACCGTCAAGACCATTCTCAACAACCTTCTTCACTGTCAGAAGGCCATACAACCTTTGACTCTGAATCATATTCATACCGATTTGAGACACACCTGCACATTGTACCCTCTAGGCCCATGGCTGGTGCAAACTCGGATTCCTTCTCTTAAGGGTTGATTGGCAGTGGACCCATGTCCATGTCTCAAATTGTCACCAACATCCCTGTCGGTGGTCCTATCATAAATGCACAGACCATTTTAACTCAGCTACCCAATAGTAGCGGACCCACACCTATACTAACCATACCCTTCGTCCCACCTGTTGTACCTGGGGGCAGTGACCCTTCCACAACCATGTCAGCTATCCCCATTGTGGGAGGTCAGTTGCAGGTGCCCCCAATCACACAGGGCCATCACATTCTTGGAAACCTCGATGCCATTTTCGGTCCCTCCTTCACTAAATTTGGGTCTAACCTCCCTTTCATGGCTCGCCTTAACTTGCCTGACTTGGCTAGGTTAACCAACGACCCAATATGTCATCAAGACCATTGGCCTCCCATGCCAACCAAACTCCCATCAGACATTCCAAAGTTTGAAGGAAAGGCAGAAGAATTCCCTCAAAACAACATAATGACATTTCACCTATGGTGCTCATCAAACAACATCGTAGATGACTCGATCAGACTTAGGTTGTTCCAACGTACACTCACAAGTGCCACAATTAAATGGTACATTGAGCTACCTCAATCCAACTACTCGGATTTTAACTCCTTGGCCTTCATGTTCCTACTGTATTTCCAACTCCCTATCAGATATGATGAAGGGGTGGATTTCTTGCTATCTTGCCGCCATAATACTGCAACACACATAACTGACCACATCCATGAGAGGTGGTGACGCCGTAGTTTGTGCAAGATTCAACTTGATGATAGGATCTTCTTGGATTGGTTACTAAAAACTTTGCTTCCATCTATAGCAAAGGACATCGCATATGAATTTCCTCAATCCGAAGAGGAGGCCATCTTGAAGGCCCATCAGTTTTACCTTATTTACACTCAGTCTAGATACCTTTATACCATCATTCTATATTCTCTCTGTGCGGTCACTTCCTACTATGATGCATCAGGGGCGTCCCATGCTGCAGATGACATCATAGGCTCTATTTCCCATCAATCACAACACCATGTGACACCACATATGATGCCACTACAATCAAGCAACACCCCTAGTGTTTCCCACCAAAACCAACCCCCCGAATATTCGAGGATGATGTCTCAATCTGGAGCCACAACATCGTACACACAACCCATGCCACAACAACATGCCCATGCACCAATTTTGGTTGCACAACAATATTTGAGATAGATGACCAGATTTGTAGCAACAACTCCCCTTGTCTACTATGTGCCACCAGTGCAAGCCGCTCCAACCCCTACCCCAGCTCTGCCACCACCCTTGGGACAAGTGTTTTCTCAACAAAATTGTCCCAATCAACCTGCCCCCAACAACCAAAAAGGGCAAGGTAGAAATAAGCGATGTAGGAATCAGGATAACAATCAATTGTAAGGAGGTGGTCAACAATCAAATCCTCCCAACAACACTGGATAAAATTGATTGGCCCAAAATCCCGAACAACCTAACCCACCTCAACGGAATGCTCTCTTGCGGACCAAGCATCCATGTGAGTTGTACAGTGTCTACATGCACTACACTCATGAATTTCCTTTCATGGGATGCGCCAAAAATTACCTCCAAGACGAAGCCCAATGGAGCACTGATGCGGCAGCCCAAACAAAACCCAATCCAGCACCACCAAGCCCTCCACCTA
Source organism: Pseudotsuga menziesii (assembly GCA_001517045.1). NCBI lineage: Eukaryota > Viridiplantae > Streptophyta > Pinopsida > Pinales > Pinaceae > Pseudotsuga > Pseudotsuga menziesii. The sequence continues at coordinate 262,897 of LPNX011027855.1, forward strand.
TGGTGCTTCCAGAATCCGTTATCACTCTAAGGATTGGTAGCAGCCACACCTTTTCCCCAACTTGCCCTTGTGGGCCCCCTTGCTCCCCCTCCCGCAGAGACTGGAGTTCATCACCTGTTAGCCCTGACAACTGAAGAAGTCAACTTGCAGACTAGGAGGAACCAATATGGGTCCACTACTAAAACCATTGACACATCAGCAGTATCTGCATCCAACACTTCCAATGTTCCTCTTCACCTTCCTCCCCCTCCCATGGATGGGGAATCCAAAGGTCCGCGACTCCCCTTCAGGCATCTCGCCAACAACGCCACCGTAAGAGTGACAGTCAATTATATTGTCGATGATTTAGCCCAATCACCCATGGCCATGTACGCTCTCTAGGTGCTTAAAACATTCCCAACACAACGAAAATATTTACTATCTTCCCTTGGTGCCGTAGATCCGTCCGATTCCAAATTGATCACTTTTGATTTGGACAACGGAGAACCTCGGATGCCATCAACCATTGCCTTCCAAATTTCGGTGTCCATTCGAAATTTGGTCGTACACTGGTGCATTGTTGACAAGAGGACATCCACTTATGTTATGTCAACCTTGGTTTGGCAGAAACTCGGGTCCCCAATCCTACAACCATCCACTACTACACTGCGTGCTTACTATGGCCACCCCACTAGAGCCCAAGGAATCCTTCCACATGCCCCCATCTCTTTAGCAAGGAAGACATTCCTAATTGACTTAGAGGTGGTCAACGCGTAGTTAGATTATAACCTTCTCTTAAGACGGAGTTACATGTACGCCATGAGAGCTGTGGAATACATTGTGTTCCTCCTTATGTTGTTCCCTCATGATGGGAATATTATGATGGTAGATCAACTAACTTACCATGATCCGTAGGGGCCAATGGTACCAGCCAATGTTATCCCTACCATTGACAACAAAACCACCCCACCATTATTAAATGTAGGCCCTGGGTTGTTCGTCGACACCTCTATGACGAATTCCTTCCCCTTCGTGTCACCTCTACCGACACCAAGTGATACTATGGATTTGTGCATGCTCTCATCTAGCACCGTTACACCCAAACCCCAACCGCAACCGCAACATCATCCACAGCTGCAACATCATCTGCAGCCGCAACCCCAGCCACAACTGCTACCGCATCCCCAAACGTAGTCAATAGGGAACTACTGAGGCTCCTTCCCAGTCCATACAATTCCCTCCCTTTTTCACTTGTCTAGCATCATAAGTAAGCCAGTAATGGCTACCTTAAACTTACCCAACTTTACATTGGGGATTCCTGTGTGGTACCTTGACCCACCAGCTCAACTTCCAATGCCCCAAGTTGTGTTGAATCCTTTTCAACCAATTGTGGTCAAATTGTGTCCTCCACCTTGCCCGCAAAAACCAACCACTGCACCTGCACCTACCCTTCCCCACCCAAAAAGGGCTAGGGGAAAAAATTCGAAAGCAACAATTGAACCTCGATAGACTCTGCCATGCGCTGTGTGTGATGTACAAGGCCATGCAACTCAAAACTGCCTTGAGATTCCCATGCTCTGTGCACATTTAGATGCCATGGATACAACATAAAACATCCCCATGGTTGTACTCCCGACTGGGCCAATAGTGAAAAACAAGTCTTTGAGAATGAACCATGCATGCACCCTTTGCGGATTGTATGGACATTATTCTCACCACTGGAAGGACTTGCTCGAGTTTTGAATCGCTCTAGCTAACCTTCAAAAACATGACCTTTAATCTGAGATCACTCTGATTGAAGAAATCCAGCCCCACCTCCTTCTTTAGACACCATGTCCATCTACATGATATCCAGTTCGATAGACCCTCTTATCTCTGTAATCACCGACAGTCCCATGGATTTGTCCCATCGTTGCTTCTACAATGATGAGGAGATACTTGAAGCCTTAACCTCTCCTGAATGCCCTTGGGATGACATGCACCATCACTCGTTCTTCATCCCCGAAGAAATTGTGTCACCATCTGATCAGTTTTTAGTTGAGACAAAGGATTTCATTCATGGGAAAGCTGACTGGTTCAAAGATCCCATTCTTGCACCTGATGCTTTTGAAGAAGGGAACATGGCCAACATTTCACCAACCATTAAAGTCAATATATCAACCAAACCTAAGATTATTGAATAAATCACGCTGGGGGCATCCTGCTCCTTTGAAGAAGTCGCTTCCTACAAAGCGCTCTTCCAAGAGTTCCGCGATATCTTTGCCTGGTCCTACACTGAAATTATCGATTTGGATCCGTCCATTGTTGAGCACCACATCAACACATGGCCTGACATGGTACCCATGTGCCAAAAGCAATGACCTATCCATCCTTCTAAAGCTGCCGCGGTTAAGGCATCAATTGAGAATCTGCGCACAACCGGCTTCATTTACCCCATTGCTTACACAACGTGGGTGTCAAATCCTGTTCTCATGAATAAATAAAAGGGTACCATTCGTGTTTGAATAGAATTCCACGATATGAATTGGGCATGTCCCAAAGACAACTTGCCAACACCCTTCATTCATTAGATCATTGATGCATGTGCCGAACATGAGGTCTTTTCCTTCATGGTTGGCTTTTTTGGATACAACCAAATTCATATCCAGAAAGAAGATCATTACAAGACTACATTTACAACCCCTTGGGACACATTCACATATTGAGTAATTCCCTTTGGTCTAAAGAACACTAGAGCTACTTTCCAGCATGCCATGATGTACTGCTTCCATGACCTCATCCACATAATATTGATCTACCTAGATGACCTTACCGCTCGATCACGAAAGCAAGCAAAACACTTAGATGACTTGTGACAAGTCTTCCTGCGGTGTCATAAGTACAAAATCTCCTTGAACCCCCTCAAGTGTGTTTTTGTGTCTCGACGGGCCGTCTATTAGGGTTCATCATATCCCACAAAGGGATGACGGTCAACCCCCTCAAAGTTCAAGCCATCGTTGACCTTCCCCCACCATGGAATTTTCTCCAACTATAGAGTCTCCAAGGCAAAGCCAATTTCCTTCACCAATTTGTATCGGATTACATGAAAAAAGCTCATGGTTTCTTACGCCTTCTTTGTACCAACATTCCATTTGTATGGGACCAGTAGGCTGTAATATCCCCGATCCGGGATGATCACAAAATCTACGAAATTACCAACATTAATCAATTTTACATTGATTTATAACTTTCACCAGCAGTATGCATTCTCATACACATTTCGTCAAACATGTTAGAGGCATTCCATTACACATTACAATGGTGAGATAATAATAGCACCTTTATTATAACTAACAAACGACAAACAGTACAATAACTATGGCTGGGATAGCCACTGCCAAGATACATTCAACAAGAACCTGAAAGTGATGCCAACTCCAATTATGAAGCTCCGATGAAGACCCTGAATGGATCCTCCCCCTTTGTCCAGCTAGGGTGGATCTGTCACACCACCGAAACTAGACCAGAATGGATGGATGGAGTTTGCCAACCCCAAACGAAAACTCTAGGCTAACCCCTAGACGGTCTCAAGAAAAAATCTCCAAATATTCAAGCATGCCCTTTCCCCTTTGCCTCCGCCTCCTTTTATCCTTGAAGAGTCTCCAATACCATGGATAAATACCATGGGCCAATGAAAACCATGTTCTATTATTTTCTTTTTGCTCATACCATAGAAAAATACTATAGAACAGTAGAAACCATGCCCTGGGTAATTATTACTTCCCCTTAGCCAATAATTATTTTCTCCTTATTTGTCACCATTAATAATTTGCTAAATTCTTCTTAGGTGACCTTGGTTTATTTTCCTTAGGCCAAAATTGGGGACATGACATAGGCGCACGAGGCTTTTGACGCATTAAAAAAAGCATTGGCTTCTGTACCATTACTTTCAGTGTCCGACTTCACCCAGGATTTCATCCTCTATGCGCCGACCTCTGAAACTGCTATCATTGGCGTTTTGGTCCAGGGAGATGATGCTCATCAAGAACACGTAATTTACTACATTAGCCAGAATTGACCGGTCCCCGTTTATGATATCCACCTAAGGAGAATATGGCCATTGCCGTCGTTTTTACAATCCAAAAGTTGTGTCACTATGTCATCGCAAACCACACTCATGTAGTGGCCGATTCCAACCCCGTGCGGTATCTCCTGAGCCGTCGCCTATTGTAAGGCCATGTAGCCAAGTGGGTAGTTGTCCTCCAAGAGTTTGACTTGGAATTCGTCACAGCAAAAATCACTAAGGCATTGGCACTAGCTGCATTAATAAAAGATCTAGCCACATTGACCACACCACCACCAATCACGGTGAATCTTCCAGATGAGTCTCTATTCATCATCTCCACAGAAGATCCACAATATGGGGGATCCTTCTGTATTTACACACCCAGAAGTTTGTATCCCACTTAAGTCACGAAGACAGGCGATGCATATGACATCAAGCAGCTCACCATCTCCTTATTGGAGATATTTTGTATCGTTGGGGCATCGACACCATCTTACGTCGTTGCCTCACCCATAACGAGGTTGGGACATTCCTTAACGAATGTCACAGTGGAGTCTGCGGTGGCCACCTATCAAGCTTGGAAACCACCCAAAAGATCCTACATGCCGACTACTTTTGGCCTTATATCTTTGTTGATTGCATCAAGGCAATCAAACACTACCACAGCTGTCAGCTCTTTTCCCCAAAGGAAAGAACCCCCCCTGCATCATTACACCCTATGGTCACAGTCGGTCCCTTTTGCAAATGGGAAATCAACTTCATGACAATAAGCCCTACCTCGACCAATGGACATAAATACATCATTGTGGATGTTGATTACTTCACCAAGTGGGCCGAGGCCATGCCCACGTTCGATTGCAAAAGTGAAACGACAGCACGTTTCTTCTTTAATCATGTCATTTCACGCTTTGGTGTTCCCAAACAGCTGGTCTCAGACCATGGTTCACATTTTGAAGACGCTGTTTGGACTGAGATATCAACCATGTTGAATTTTGAACACTAGTACTCATCTTCCTACTACCCTCAGAGCAATAGCCAAGTTGAGGCAGTCAACAAAAGCATCAAAAATATGCTCCAAAGGATGGTAACAAACCATAAAATCAACTGGAACCACATGGTATTCTTTTCTCTATGGGCTTATTGAACATTCATGAAAACTACCACCAATTTCACCCCTTTCCGCTTAGTGCACGGAGTTGAATCAGTACTCCCTATAGAGTGCCGGATCCCATCACTCCGCCTCACTGTGGAACTCCTTCCTGATACTTCGTTGTTGGAAGAACGACTCCTCCAACTTGAAAAAACCATGGAGGACCCTCGGGATGCTCCATTGAAGCAGCAAAAACCTGGTCTAAATCCTATTGTGACTCCCAGGTCCACCCTCGCACCTTTAGCGAAGGCAATATGGTGCTAGTTTATGACCAAGCCAACGATAAAGTTGGGCAAAGGCAAGTTCGAGTCAATGCGATATGTCCCATATGTTGTCCACTGTTTCCTTTGAAAAGGGGCATACATTCTTGTTGATTTCTTGTTGATTCTGATGGAAAACTCTTAGAGAACCCCCGTAATGGGATCTACCTCAAGAGATTTTACGCTTAACATCCCTAATGAGTAATTTTCGGGTCCATTTCCTGAAAGTTACCTTGGTTTACATGCCCCTCGCATATAACTGTCTAATTCGTCCACCGCGGGTTTCCAGACCATTTCCCAGAACATGCATTTGGAATATAACTACCTCTGGACTTGTTCTTACATCATATGTATTCTAGTCTGTCCACTGCAACTTACACTTATTCTTTGGACCTATTACCGAAGGTCACCTCGATCTGTGTGCTTGTGCCGCAAACCATCCAGTGCATATATTGGTATGTTCAAGAGTGACCTGCTCCATCCATGCTGCATGGTCGGTCACATTTGACCACCTTTCACTGTCCCACCACGGGGCACCACTAGTGCCCTCGGCTTAGTTGACCATAACAGATTTTCTGTTAAGCTCTTTTTTGACTCCTAAAAGAATGAAAAGATTGTCGAGCACCTTCACTTCCTTTCCCACTCATTAGAGTATAAGAAAGGACATCTACATCATCTCGTTTATCTCCTTTTATGGACTATGTAGACTACCATACAAAAAGAACCACCTTGGCACATTCAAGCCAAGAACATTTCACTCTGCATCCTGCAAAAAATCCCATCTTGGGTTGTCTTTAAGCTCTTTTCCAGCCTTCTCATAAAGAAAATATTGCTGAGCAAGATTGGTTGTGTTCATTCTTGTAAAAGTATTTGAATGACCATTCAGTTAGTAAAGGTTTAACCTTTCCCGACTTGATTGGACTACCAATGGTAAAGAAGTCTCCCATCCCCTAAAGTATGGGTGATCTCTCCTATGTACACTTTTATCCTTTTTAGGGAACATGAGACTATCAACGAAAAAGAGCCCCACTGGAGTCTTCTTCATGATTTCAGACTCTCTAAAATTGAAAATTCCATCAAGCATTTACTTTCTTGGGCTCGCTAAAAATCCACAAGATCGTACCATAACGGTGTCTTTAGACACCACCCCACATGTTATAGGTCGATAGAATTCCCCCTTTGGGTCGCCTTTGTTTAGAGTATTCTGTGGTGAGTCTTCCTTGGATCCCATGAATACCAAAAGTATCTACCTCCCCCAAGTATTCCCCATTTGCAGTTACATGCCTGATATAACAACTATGACCCCCCTCCCTTCAAACAATTTCATTTGCTGCTAAGTCAACCCTGCCTTCATACTCTGAACAAAGGAAGTTTGAGTCCCCTGTGATTCCCTTCCCCTGTTCCCGATTCAGTGTGTCAATCCCAAGGTTTTATCAAACCTTTGGTTATCTCCCTCATGCTTTGGCCAAGGAAACACCACTACCTTGGTCAGTTGTAGGTCTCCCTCTGTTGACGACAACACATCTATTTCAGAGGATAGACCTAGAGGCCCCTATATCCTAGTTTCATTAACCTCATTGATGAGCTCCTTGGATCACTTGAGAGGAGTCCTTAGTTCCTCTTAGGATGGATGTGTCTCACATGCTCGACTCCAGCTACATCATCACACCGTTGAGATTCATACAGGGTATTCATCCGTATAGTATTTAGTCAAAGACCCCAGGTTTACCTGACTCTAGCACATTTGTGAGTCTATAATGGGACCCAGACAGGTTCATGTCCCTTGTGATTTTCGGGTTGTGTTGGAGATAGTGTTCAGAAGCCCTAGAGTAGTGCTTCTGTATAGATTCATGACTGATACAACATATTATACCATAGAGACTCTGACTCTCCGTCAATAAGTCCCTATAGTTATGTACCATTTCAGATCCAGCAGATCATCAGTTATGGGGCTATAGCATTCCATGATAATGCCATGGGTCCGATGTATCAGTTCTTCATATCAGTATTGTGTTCAGCCTCTTATTGAAGAAACCATTATGTAACAACAGTTGTACATGATTGGCTTTTGCATTTTGGAGCCTAGATCACATTATTCTTTTAACATTGTTACGAGCATGGGGATGCCCACCTCATCCATATACATTTCAAATATTCATTGTATCTCACCCATTGATGGGAACAAAAAGTAATACAAAACCAAAATCCACCATGTCCCGAATGAGGAAGCAATGCTTCTTCACAGGTCTCTCCACTATCCTAATGATCCAATGATGTCTGTCGGCCATATGATGAGCTCCTGTCCTCACACATCAGGGGGAAATATGTTAACGTAAAAATTTGCTCACCATGCTCCATCTAGCCTACACCATTTGCAGACATCCATCTCCTAACCCATTTGACCCCCACACCCATATTTAGCCTATGTGTTTCTCCAAAAGGCTAAAAAATAATTAGAAAGGGGATTAAAAAACCCCAAAAGAGCCAAAATAGCTCACCAAGGAGCCAAAAAGGTCACAAATGGGCTAAAAGACCCAAAAAGGGGCTAAAATCCCTAAAAGGGCTTAAATTCCCCAAAAGGAGCTACAAAATAAGGAAAAAGGGCTTAAAACCCTAGGTAGGGCCCAAAACCCTGACCAGGGGCTAAAATCCCTAAGTGGAGAAAAAATATATAAAATAAGGGGTGGGGGTCACCATCAAACACACTCCCATCTCTCCCTGTCATTATAATGTCTGCATGAGTACCTTGAGAGCCCTTTCACTCTCAAGCTATTCATCCCTCATAGCTCCATTCCTCCATTTGCTCATTCCCATTCCCTTGGTTTTTTGAGCCAAAGATCCACCCATTTCTAGCTTGTGGAGAGGCAGCTTCAATGTTTGGGGATGGTGGCCCTCTTTCAAAATAGATAGAAGGTATAACGATTCAGCTTGGTTGATTTATCTTGCAATCTGTAGATGCTTCATCCTTAGTTTATATCTAATGGTTTGTTGTAGGGTTTTCTCTATTTGTTTCTGACAGTGTTTTGTAGGGTTTTATTTGTTTTATTCTTAGAGACTCTACCCTTTTGTCCTATAGACGAAAGGGTAGGTGCTTCTGCACGTAGCCAAGGTTTTTTCCTAGCTACAATTCCAGGTCAATGCACGATGCTAGAGTAGGAATTGTTTTCATGTCACCAACAAAAGAGGAAAAACATTTTATTTTTTCCTAGAATTTGATTGAACTAACAATATGGATAAATATGAGTCCCTATTGCTAGGTTTATAAAATTTTCACGATATGCATATCAAATGCCTCATAGTGGTAAGTGATTCATACTTGATAGTATTCTAAGTAAAGAATCAATTTATAGTAAATAATGACATATTATGTGTATATATGAATGTTGTCTAGGACTGCATTAAGCTCTTTGATGAATTTGCAATTGAGACAGTCCTAAGAAGTGAGAATACCCTTGGATATTCCTTAATGATCATGCCTAATGCCTTTGAAGTTTTTGAGGAGTTGTTTGAACAAAACTGCAAAGTGGAAGAAATATCCAGGCCATTTGTGCCAGATAACGAAGAATATTCGCAAGTGTTTGATGATGATTCCCAAATAATTTTCTTTATACAAGGTATGGGTGAGTTTAAAGGAAATGTTGTTATCTAGGAATATGAAATGGAAGGTCACTTGATACCAGACATGGATATTATGGAGGTGGTACTCTGGTTAAAGAAAATATTTAACCATCATGATGAATAAAAGAAAAGCGCACTAAGGCTATAGATGAGGTATTGGAAGTAAATGTAGGTTCAAATTCTAGTACTAAAATGTTAAACTTTGGGAAGAATGCCTCCAGAGATGAATGGAGAGAAATCGAGAATTTGATTCATGAATAAAGACATCTTTTTTTGTAAATATGATGACTTGAAAAACTATGACGAATTTTTTATCCAACACACTCTCCCTTTAAAAGAAGGATTAAAACCTTATAAACAAAAACTTCACAATATGAACCCAAAACTAGTTTTATTGGTTAAGAAAGAGTTGGAGAAAATTTTAGTCACTAGAATCATCAAACTTGTCTAACACACTACTTGGGTATCAAACCAAATAATTGTAAGAAAAAAGAATGAGGAGATTAGAATTTGTATTGACTTTAGAAATATGAATCATACATCATTGAAGGATAATTATCCGCTTCCGAATATGGAAAAATTGTTACAAAGCATCATTGGAGCAGGTATGTTGTCTATGCTAGATGGTTTTTCGGGATATAACCAAGTGCAGAGTAAGAAGGAGGACCAAAGAAATATGACTTTCACTACTCCCTAGGGTACTTATGAATATATTTGGATGTCATTTAGGCTTCTAAGTGTTGGATCAACATTCCAAGGAGAATTGTACTAGGAATTCAATGATGTAATAGGAAAAATAATCAAAATCTATCAAGCTGATCGACTAACAATGTTTTCAAAAGAAATAAGTGATCCTATCCCTTCACAATCTCAAAAATATTCGGTCTTTGCTTGTGAAAATCAATTTTGTGAGGAGATTCATTCCAAATTTGGCCAAGGTCATCAAGTTGTTGAATACCTTACTAAAAATAATGTCAAATTTATATGGGATTCAACATGTGCTCATGCTTTTAAGAAACTAAAATAGCTATATCAACTTCCCCTATCCAGATTCTCTACTACAACAATGACTTCATTAGTTTTTATTTTGCTTCTGAGGATACAGTTGAAGGTGTATTGTTTCAAAAGAATAAAGATAATCATGAGAAACCTTTTTCTTTTATGAGATAAATCCTATGGGGTTTGGAGTTGAACTATAAGACCATAGAGAAACAAGATTACACTTTAGTAAAGTCTTTGAAGCATTTTAGAAGCTATATAGGTTATTCTAAGGCGTTGGCCTATTTCCCTTACACAACTATTAAGGATGTTTTTATCTCAACAATATGTTTTGGACATTAGAGTAATTTTGATATCAAATATTCACAAATACTTCCGTGAAATCAAGCCCATCAAAATCATCAAAGGACAAGTCTTGTCACAACTCCTAATCAAAGGAAATGAAAGGGTTATAAAGGATGGGAATGAAACAAATAAAACCAATGTAATATTTTTCTTTATAAATGAGGAGCATGAATGGTACAAGGACATTATATTTTACCTCAAAAATTTTTCATGCCTTGACCATTTGGTTGATCACCAAAGGAGAGCCCTTATATTAAAATCTACTAAGTATGTTCTAATATAAAATGTCTTTGTTTGGAAGTATGGATAGAATAATTCCTAGATGTGTTGTCCATAATGAATTAGTTTTTATTATAAAGGAGATGAATGTTGGGTTATGGAGTGGCCATTATGCCCCTAAGACTACTGCTACTAAAATCATGCAGGAGGGATATTATTGTCCTACCTTGTTCAAAGATGTTCATACCTTTGTGAGTTCCTTCTAGGAATTCCAATTATTCATTGAAAATCCTCAACTACCTGCACTACCTATTACACCAATCATTATAGAGGATCCTTTCCAGCAACGGGGTATGGACTTTGTAGGGTCGTTCAATGAAAATTCGAGTAATGGGTACATGTACATCCGTACTTCAACAGATTACTTCACCCATTGGGTTGAAACCATACCAACTAAAAGAGATATAACTGAGGTAATGGTGAAATTCCTAAAATAAAATATTGTTTCGAGATTTGGTTTCCCATTGAAAATAACCTCTAATAATGCCGAATGTTTTAGCATGATATAAATATCAACCTTTTGTATGAATCATGGCATAGTGATTTCACAATCATCTAATTATTACCCCTAAGGAAATGTCCTAGCCAAATCAAGTAATAAAAACTTTATAAACCTCTTAAAGAATATGGTTTGGGATAGTAAGATGAGCTAGGATAACAAATTGAAATATGCATTATGGGTGGATAGAACCACTACAAAAAAATAATTGAGAAATATTCATTCAAATTGGTATATGGATAGAATTGCGATCAAGAGGTAATTCAGGCTAGGTTAGACATGTTTGTGTAATTGGATGAATCTAGAAGAGATGCCTTTTATAGGGAAGTTATCGAGCAAGAGAGAAATAAGGGAACATTTGAATAAAGCACTAGAAATGAAGAGTTCAAGTTAGGTGATGTAGTTATTGTATGGGATAATATTCGAGAGAAGATGGGAAATCATGGTAAATTGGAAAAATTGTGAATGGAACCATACCGAGTGTCCTAGATAGAAGGAAAGCGATCCGTTCAATTGCGATACTTAAAAAGGGAAAAATTGGACTTACCAATGAATGGTAGGTTGTTGAAGCACTATTTCCCTCTTATCAAATGAAAGGGGTTCCTTTATTCCAAGTGTGTTAGTGTAGGACGATTTTGAGCCTTTTGTTTTCCTAGTTTAGTATTGATTCTTGTCTGATTTTGCTTCACATTTATGTGTGTTTGTAGTAGTTAGAATTTTAATTTAGATAATAATTAGAAAAGTTTGAGCATTAGATTCCATCCCGTCATTTCAGTAATTTTAGTTTTATGTTTTTATATTTGTATATATCGAGTACCGATGATCAGTGTATGAGAGGGGTACAATGTTTTCCTTTTGTGAGTGTAGGTACTATGATGCATAGAGGGTTGATGTGGACTGGTTATGTTGAGTTTATTAAGTTCTCTCTCCTTTATAGAACTTTTCCCCCATGGAGTCAAATGTTATCACAAATATTGTAGAGGGAGATTATTCCTCATTTTTCCAGAGATAACAATTTTTTTTTTAATCTTGTCAAGTACAGTTGAGTCATAGATTTAGAGCATATATTATAGCTCAAAATGACACATCTCTACCTATGACCACTTTCCCATGATTCCTTCGCATGCCGACACTTCCATGACAACACTTCATGAAAGTCACTGAAAAAACACCTAACTTGGAGGACCCATATATTGAGTTTTCTAACTGCATTTGACCTCATCTCTACACTGTTGGAAAGATATTTCAGTTAGCTAAAACTTTCCAGAAGACACCAAAGTCTGAAAATGCACAAAAATACCCTAAAAATGAGTTTTTGATGTGTACATGACTTTCCCTTAAGGAAACCCGCGTACGTACGCGAGTTGCTATATATAATAGTCACATGCACCTTAAATACGTGAATTTTCTACATTTCAACCTGCATGTACTCCTCGTGTACGTGACTATTGTCTCTACAACCCACATACACCTCTTGAAAATGTCAAAAAAATACAAATTTTGAATTTTGGGTAGTTTGGGTAGTTATGCAACTGACTCCTTCAGTTATAACTACTTTGTCTTTGACCCTAACTCTGCATTAAGCATATAAATAGAGGTAGGGAGGTCCATGAAAGGAGAATTGAATATTTGCATTGTTATGCTAGAGGATTTGGAGCTCTCTTTTCCCACACCTTTTCCCTGGTGATCATCCCCTTGTGTTGCAGAGCTTGGAGGATGAGTTCCTTGGAGAAGAGAAGCAACAGAACCAGATCAAGGTTTTGTGAGGTGCCAAACTTGAAGAGAAGGTATACTTGTACTTGTTTTCAAGATTAGTAAAGATGTGATGTCCTTCTTCTTCCCAAATCAATGTGTCTTGTATATTGAATATTTGATTATGATTATATGATGTTATTTATCAGATTATGTTTTCATGTTTCATTGAATATAATCTCCTTTCATATAGTCTATTTGGTTTGAGGAAGGTATAACTTGTTTTGCAGATCTCTTAGGGAAGAGGAGCAGGAGAAGGGATAGAGAAAGCTTGGACCAAACTTCAGTTAATCAGGTGTGGACCTTTCTTATCTCTAAATCTTACTTATATATACTTGCATAACTATATGCATCCACCTTTCAACCCCAGTATGTTGATGGTCTCTTAAACCCTAGCCATAGGATACTTTCCTTTACAACAGAACTGGTGACTCCACTAGGGAGAGCCTTGTATGTTTGGGGTTTATTTGTCTTTCTTTCAGCCTTTTGTGAAGTTTCAGGTCTTTCTTGCCACTTAGGAACACTTTATTAGTCTGATAGCACACTTCCCCTGCCTTCCTAAGGCAAATTTTGACCTTTTTTGGGATTTTTTCCACCCATACGCAAGTTGCAGACTGAATAATTGTGTGTCTAGTTTGGTACACACGACTTTCAATATTGTCAACCCACATATGATATGCAACTTGTCAATGGTACAACCCACGTGTGCTTATACACGCGACTTGCTATATTGTCAACCCGCGTATGACATGCGAGCTGTGTAGTGAAACTCACGTATGCCCCTTTAAACAATGTTTTTCCTCTTTTGTGGTTTTTCTTCTATTTGAAGGTTGTTTGGTAGGTCTTTTGGTGTCCTCTGCAGGTGCATGACTCCAAGGAGTTAGTGTCATCCATTTTGGTTGTTCTTTATCTATGTGGTAAGCCTTTTTATAGCATTAGGGTTTGTTCGTTGCTCTTTCACCCCACCTCCTTTGCTTGGCATGATTTTTGGCTTATGTTTTTGGTCAGCCTATGTCAGTGATCTTTGTCTGAGTTTAGAAGCTTGTTGGTGTTGGTTTCGTTCTTCTTCTATTGGTTAACTTCACCATGCAAAATTAGTTGACTTGTTTTTTATGCAAGCCTTCCTTTCAGGTAGGGTTTATACTAACTTTAGTTCATTCTAGAGTTTGTTTGGTGGTTGTATAGCAAAGTTCCTTTTGCTTTGTTCTTGTTATCTGCATACTTTTGTTTGTAGGTAGTTTTTATTTTGCATTTATAAAAGAAAAATAAAAAGAACATATACTTGTTTTTGTTGCTTTCCCCCGACCTCCTTCTTTGGCTTGACCTTGTTGGACAAGGTACTGAGCAGCCTCTGTTTGTAGGTTTAGATTGATACTTGGGACTTCTTAACCTTTGTTTATGTCAGTCTTATTGCTCAGTCTCTTCATTCCAAAGTTGTTGGTTTGTTTACCTTTGTGAGCCTTCCTTTCAAGAGAGGTTGATATCCAACTTTAGGGAAACCTAGGGTTTGTTTGTGGGGTGTAGAGTAGTTTTTTATTTGCTTTGCTTATAGTACTTGCTCATTTAGGTTGTTTTTTCTTTTGCATTTATAAAAGAAAAAGACAAAAACACATGTTTTCTTTATATGCATGTAGATTAGGTTTTTAGTCTAGATTGCATGGCATATCATTGTTTTTGAAAAAATAAAAAGAATTTGTTCTTTTGTGGCTTTCAAGTTTATATTTGAAAAATAAAGAGAATATTTTTTTCTTTTTGCATTTCATATTGCTTTGCTTAGTCATTTTGTTTCAACTTTGAGTCAAAACACCACATAATTTTCACGCCATTTACCCTCTGACTAAAAACAACCCTTAAAATAAACGATATAATTTAAAAATTACTAGTAAGTTTCATTTTATAGGGTCATACACCAACTAGCTCAGGCTACACTTGTGGACTAGGGAGTTTTAACTCTCCACAAGTATTTAAATCTCAGACGTATTTGGCCAATCACTAGGTAAACCCTTTTTTGTGTTGATTGTATCTGGGAAGCCCCTCTCAAATGGGAGTTAAGAACGAGGCCGCGTGGAGACTTGGACTGAGGAGATAACCCTCTGATTCCTTGTCAAAGCATAGACTAAGGTTTTTGTGCAACTGAGGATTTTGTCTTAGACAGGATTTCGGGCTTTGCTACCTTTCCCCCTAGATTGTCAATATAGTTAAGGTAGCTTTTAGTCTCTTTGACATCTAGGGTTCATACATAGGTACACTGGAAGGCTATTTCTGGTTGAACTTGGACGGGCTTGGAAGGTAACCTTGGTAGAAGGTGTGGGAGGGTGGGGGGTGATTCCTCCATTTGTGCCTAAGAACATCTACAGGGACGCCAAGTAACTATCTATCAGCTTTCTTTTGGAAAGCGTATCTTATACCTGTTTATCTATTTGGCTTTAGGAATTTGTTAGTGAGTGTTGTGTGGTTTGTCTGTACTTAGTCTGCCTTCAGGTGCATGCTTTGTACTTTTGGTTTCCTATTGACCTTATAATTTTTATTATTGTTTGAAACTATGGCTAACACCCCTTTGAACACCAACCAAGAGATCCCCATGCTGGGAACTCCTTGCACTATTCCTCTCACGGGGAATGTTGGTGTTCCCTTGATGGCCACCCTGAATCTACCTGGATTCACCCTAGGGCTACTGGTGTGGTTGTTTTCCACTCCAACTGTCCTGAATGCTCCTGATGCTTCACAAGTAAGCTCCTCATATCAAGGGCATCAAAACACTGCTTCCCCTTCACTTGTAGTTGATTCTCCTCCTCCTTTTACCTCATGCGGTGAAAGTACTGATACTAGTAACCGACAGTCTAAAAGGAGTAAAAGAAGGAGGAATAGGAAGAAGGCACATAAGCAAGGGGGCACTTGTTCAACCTCTACAGGTCAAGTTGAACCTCACTACCCAGTCTCTGTAGTTCAGGCTGGGGGAACCTATCTAACCTCTGTAGGCCATGTTGGATCTAAGCACTCAACCGCTGCAAGTCAAGTTGATCTTCACCATCCAGCCTCTGTTGATCATGCTGGTGGGATCCTTCCAAGCTTTCCAGGTCACATTAGATCTAGTCACTCAGCCTCTGTAGTCCATGCTGAGGGTACCGCTTC
Organism: Pseudotsuga menziesii; assembly: GCA_001517045.1. Lineage (NCBI taxonomy): Eukaryota > Viridiplantae > Streptophyta > Pinopsida > Pinales > Pinaceae > Pseudotsuga > Pseudotsuga menziesii. The sequence continues at coordinate 278,955 of LPNX011027855.1, forward strand.
AACCTCTGATGTTCAAGTTGAACCTCCCCATCCAACCTCTGTAAGTCATGTTGGATCCATCCACCCAAACTCTATTGTTCATGCTGGAGGTGCCCATCCAACCTTTGCAAGTCATGTTGGACCTAGTTTCTCAGCCTTTGCAAGTCATGCTGGGGGCAGTCTCTCAGCCTCTGTGGTTCATGCTGAAGACAATCCATCAACCACTACGAGTCATGTTGACACTGTTGAAAAGACTACTCGTTCAAAACACAAGCCCAATTTTCCTTGTAAGCTTTGTGAGGGAGACCACCTTACTTATAAATGCCCTTATATCATGGAGGTGCGAAGAGTCTTGTTTCATGGTCATCCCATTTTTGAACATCATGAAGTCTCTCAACAACCAGCCTCTCTTAGTCAGGTTGGACCCAGTCACCCATCCTATGGTGGTCATGCTGGGGGCAAACTCTTAGCCTCTGCAAGTCATGCTGAGAGAAAACAGTCAGCCACTGCTAGTCATGTTGACACCATTGATAAAAATGGTTGTTTGAAGTACAAACTTAAGTTCCCTTGTAAGCTATGTGAGGGAGATCATCTTACTCACCAGTGCTCTACTATTGCAAAGGTGCGAAGAGTGTGGTCTGAGACTCAAGAATTTCCTTCTCCTGAACAACCTATAGTTTCTCAACAACCTACTCAACCTTTGGTTGATCAAGTGGTCGAACCAATCTCAGATTTGGTCGATACCACTCTTCTTTCGGAGAGTGATCCTAATGTGATTGGACGAATGGCATATTTGGTCAATCCCACTTTCCCTTTAGAGAGTGACTTTCATGAAGCAGTTGAATCGATTCCATTTTTGATCAATCCCACTCTTCTTTCGGAGAGTGAAGTGTCTGCTAGTCACATTTTCTTCACTTCCAGTTCAGAACTTACTGAACAAGGGGGCACTAAACTCACTTCGGATCAACCCCCACCAAGCTCTCGAATTGCTTACTTTGATTGGGATAGCCTAGTTGAGCCACGCCTTCCTTCTGATGCACCTTTCCAGATAAAGTTCAAAGTTGAATCATACACGATTACTCATTGTATTGTTGATGAAGGAGCCTCAGTTAGTATCTTGTTTACTCGTGCTTAGCGAGGCATGGGATCTCCCAGCCTTATGTTGAATACTAGTCAGTTATTGGCATTTGATAGAAGAACTAGTATAGCCTTGGGATTTCTTGCTCAAACACCTGTTACTTTGGGTGGGAAGACCATCTTAGTTGACTTCATGGTGATAGAAGACCCCTTGGACTTCAATAAGCTCCTTGGACGTGATTATGTCTATGCCATGTAAGCTGTGGTGTCAACATTCTTTCGTGTGATTTTCTTCACCCATCTACTAACCCAACTAGAGACCAGGTCTTTCCTTTATTGATTACCAATGTTTCTATAGACACTACCCCGCCACAGGTGAGCTATGTGGCCTCATGCCCTTTGCATTCAATTGCTACTGAGAAGCAGCCTCTGTTTTCATGCTTGCCTTCTCGGGACATGGTCCCAGCAGTTGAATAGGTGAGTCATCCTATACAGACTTTAGAGCGTGCTCTCCACTCCGTTGATCCATTTGAAAGTTTAGACATGTGTCCTATCTTGGATGATCTCCTTCCTTTGGATGGAGTCTTCCTAGAGTCTTTGATATAGTTTGATCTTTTATTGGATGTTGGTTCAGTTGTGCCTAAGTCTAACCCTGATTTTCCTAGTAATCATGACCTTTGTTCTTATGTTGGTCTTGTTGAGTCTTTTGACTCTTCCTTTGAACAACAAGTCAGTGATCTTGATGAGTTTGATTTTTCTTATGAATTTTTCAACTCCTGTGATACTAAGTTTGTTCTTGCAGACTCTATCTCCCTTGTTGATTTTTGCTCTCCTTCTGAGGTTGATCTTATTGATATTAAATCCTCAGGCCTTGGCACTATAGAAACTACATCGGTTGATTCTACCTTGAATTTTCCTTTTGTAGAAGATAGCAAAGTCACATGTGTTTCTGCCAAAGTGACCTGCATTGGATCGTTTCTTCTGAATATGATTCTGATGTTGTTATTTCTTGGAGACATGATTTTTAGTTGGATTCACAACTGTTTACTAGCCTTGTCTTGTTGTTCAAGCTGTAACTGCATTTGCATGTTCCTTGCTCATGCTTATGAGCATGATGCTGGCTTTCACACTTTTAGCTCATTGTATAAGCCCTCATCTTTGTTCTCATCGTCGCTAAGCCTTGTATCATTTTTCCTTTGCAACTTGACACCCTTTACCTTGAGGAGACGTTCCTCGAGTGTCTTTACCTTGCTCTTGTTCCTTGCATTATGCATATGTTTGTTCCTCGTGCTTGGAACTAGTTTCTCTTGCCCCTGAAACTTGTCTCCTCACATTTAGAGCATTCTTTCTGCTCTCCTTCGAGCTCGTTAAAAACAGCAAGGAGGCTGGAAGTTGACTTTTTCAGACTTGTTAAAACTTCACGGGAAAGATATTGAGTTTCTTTAGGCCCAGGTCTGACTCCTCAAAATAGACTTGAATACCGAGTAAACTTGTCCATTCAGGCTCGTTAAGAATATGTGAATGGGCATCCACATTGGTGGTAGGTTATCGCTTTCTCGGACCATGTGGAATAATACGAGATAGGAACACTCTCTTTTCTTCGGAATTGAGAAGAGTATTCTCAGGCATAGGTTTATCTCTTTTCCAGACTTGAGGGACTAAAATTACGGAAAAGGAACCCTTGGTATGAGCTTAGTTTTCTCTTTTTCGTGCTCTGGACCAAAACATGAAAAAGATTCCAAGTGTACTTTATGTCTTTGTCATGCTTGTTAAACCCTAAAGAACAAAGCATTGAGTTTATTGTTGTGAGCCCCATTTCTCGTAATCAAATTGATCTTTCCATGTGATCTTGCCTTCCTTCACACTCGTAAAACTTAGGCTATATGCTTCTTTTGAAGGGGCGTTGGGTAGGTGGTAATTTAACCTTTTTCGGACCTCCCTGACTAAGTACGAAAAAGGTGTGCCTTACTTCTTCAGAAGTTAAGAGAGTTCTTCTGTGGTTTGTTTTATACCTTTTTGGCTTCAGGAGACTAAATTGTATGAAAAAGCACCCCGTTGGAGTCTTCTTTGGAGTTTTCAGACTCTCTAAACTATGAAAATAGCATCGAGCATGTACTAGTTCAGGCTCGTAAAATCCATGAATCAGTGCTTTATCAAGCATTCTTCTATCTTTTCTTCGAGCTTGCCAAAAATGAAGATGGTCCCGAGTTTGCTTTCTTCGACTCGTTAAACCTTTACAGGAAAGAGGGGAAGAGAAGTTCATTCACATGTTTTTTACATCATGGCATAAAGTCTTGTTTCCTTGAACAAAACACCGGTTTTGAGTCTATCAACAGTTGGGTCCTAGTATTTTGACCTTATCCCGATTTAGAGTTTCTTACTCCTCCAGTTGGTCTCTTTTCCAATTATATGGGGAATCTGTCAATGTTTCCTACATTGGAGATTTGTGTCATTGTTCCTTTTGTGTCAAAAGTTGCCTAAGTCACTTTTTGTGTTGTGCTCATTGTTCAAGGATTAAACCTTTGTCGGCCATTCTGCAGTTGCCTTGACCTTTTGTGTCAGCCGTTCCCTGGTATCAGTTCATTACATCATGTATTCAACATTTCTTGTCATGAAATTCAGTACCAATTCCAGATCCAATTAGTCTTTGACTTACCTCGTGTTGGATGATGAAGGATGCCTTAATGCCTTCCTACCAACGGATCTCTTCCTATCGACTGCAACACCTCTTGCTTTGGGAATGAGATTTAGAGTTTTATAATAGTACCTTGGGGGTTGTAGTCATCAGTGGCATTTCGCTTGCTATTGGGTAGTGGGAATACCTTAATGTCTCATACTCGATGGATTCTTCAAGTGTTTGACTTCAAGTCCTTGTATTCACACTTGTTAGAATGTACTAGGTACCTTGGGGACCATTTTCATTAATGGTGGTTTCCCTCGCGTTTTTTAATGGTTCTCATTATTGACTGGTAATCAAACGGTTTCCTCCATGTTCGACTTCAACTCTTTTATTCGCATGGTTAGGATTCGTACCTTTTGGGCGGTTTGGATTGAAGACCTTGGGATGACAATAGCATCGTCATTTTTGCTATTGCCCAAGCTGCGCAAGACCTTGTTAAATTTTATATGACATTTTGCTGAGACATAGATCCACCTTGTATTTTTTTGGCTATGATCGATTGTCGAGTATGGATCCACCTTGTTCATTTGTGGCCACAACTCCTTTAGATTTGATATGGTGCCTTTTTGCATATTGAGCGACCATGATAGTTTCATTAGTTATACATATGTTGGAGCTGCCTATATCTTTATGGTGATGTTTTGTATATGGACTTGTATGTCCCAGAGATCATTTTTTTTCTGACATTTATCTCTCTTTTAGGTACCTTTGTTCGAGCCTTTCAATCTTGGATTCTCTGCTCTCTCCACACTCAGCTGTTTCCTTTATAATGTATTTCGACTATCGTCTTCCCCTCTAAACTCATACATTAGGGGGCATCTGTTATAGTTCAAAATGACACATCTCTGCCTGTGACCAATTTCCCATGATTCCGTGGCATGTCGACACTTCCATGACGAAACTTCATGAAAGTCACTGAAAAAACACCCAACTTGGAGGGCCCATATCTTGAGTTCTGTAACTCCTTTTGACCTCATCTTTGCACCTTTGGAAAGATATTTCAGTTAGCTAAAACTTTCTAGAAGACACTACTTTGTCTTCGACCCTAACTCTTCAGTTGTAACTACTTTGTCTTCAACCCTAACTCTTTAGTTGTAACTACTTTGTCATCATGGTGACTCCTTCAATTGTAACTACTTTATCTTCGACCCGAACTCTTCCTTAAGCATATAAATAGAGGTAGGGAGGTCCATGAGAGGAGACTTGAATCTTTGCATTGTTATGCTGGAGGATTTGGAGCTCTCTTTGCCCACACCTTTTCCCTGGAAATCATCCCCTTGTGTTGCAGAGCTTGGAGGTTGAGTTCCTTGGAGAAGAGAAGCAGCAGAACCAGATCAAGGTTTCATGAGGTGCCGAACTTGAAGAGAAGGTATACTTGTACTTGTTTTCAAGATTAATAAAGATGTGATGTCCTTCTTCTTCCCAAATCAATGTGTCTTGTATATTGAATATTTGATTATGATTATATGATGTTATTTATCATATTATGTTTTCATGTTTCATTGAATATAATCTCCTTTCATATAGTCTATGTGGTTTGAGGAAGGTATAACTTGTTTTGTAGGTCTCTTGGGGAAGAGGAGCAGGAGAAGCGCTAGAGAAATCTTGGACCAACCTTCAGTTAATCAGGCGTGGACCTTTCTTATCTCTAAATCTTGCTTATATATACTTGTAGAACTATATGCATCCACCTTTCAACCCCAGTATGTTGATGGTCTCTTAAACCCTAGCCATAGGATACTTTCCTTTACAACAACATCAAGTACAGACGGTTGAGATTCATTCATTGATATTATGGTTAGATCAGTTGAGTAGAAAGTGTTTCATATTAGGATCCTAATTAATTTACCTATTGATTTTGGGATCCCTTACCATACATCTTGGAATATTTGTTAAAGTGAATAATTTGTCCACTATTTGGAAGGTGATTGGATTTCGGATGATAGTGCCTTGTAGCAGTAGCATATGATGTGTTGAGCATATTATAGTTTGTACTAGATGGTGTTCCTATAGGTTATTATATGGATGGTTATATGTGATATTGATTAACTAAATTGCATTTTGATCTATCATATAACATGTGATTATTTGATAACTATGATGAATAGGTATTAGGCCTCGAGACAGTAGGGAAGAATCCGTGTAGAATTGTACCTAAGTATGGAGAAGAAAATAAAGGAGAAGAGGAAGGAGCTACGACAATGGAAGCAACATCAAGGGAAATGGAAGGATGCTGCAATGGAAGAAGGAAAGAGAAGAAGAAGACAAAGAAAAGATGCAAGATGAGGAAAGTTGTGCCAGATGAGTAAGCCACGATAGAAGGATAGAACAAGATACGAGATGACATGGAAGAATATGAGCGGAATTAGGGATGCAAATAGTGTAACTACCAAAAATTGACAGAAAGGAATAACACTGAGAAAGCAAAAGTCCTTAATGAATGTGGGTATGATCTCTACTGGATCTGACAGAATCCACACGTGTGAAGGCATCTTTGTAAGTTAGGCTGATAGTTCTTGTTGTTATGTGTTACTAGAATAGGAAAGAAACTTGTTGGTTGGATATAGTAAGTTGACTGAGATAATGAATGAAAATGAGTTTGTAATGAGTTTGTATCGAGTCGGTATTGAGTTTGTAACATGCATGTATGGGATTTGTATCGAGTATGTAGTAGGGGCTATAAAAGAAGGAACCCAAGCCATAGATGGGTTAGTCGGATAGATGATTAGATGTTGTAGCATCTGAGTAATCTCTAGACTCTTGGAAAGACGCTCGAGCTATACTTGAGATAGGGATTTTGGTTAATGAATTTATACCACTGAGTGCATCAGATTAGAGGTTCTGCAGCCAAGTGCATAGATGACTTGAGAAGGTTGAGTCGATCCAGGATGTGTGTGGATCGCTAGTAGGAGTAGAATAGGAAGAGAAAGAGAGAAGATCATAGAGAATGAGAGGGAGGAAAATTCTATAAAGATAGAACATAATAACTTGAATAGAGTCTGCAACTTTGTGCACAGAGAAAAGGTGCATCTATTTCCTCATGCTAGATGAAGAACACCTTGTGGTTTTTGTGTGGATGGGTTTCCATGTTATATGCTATGTATATGTGTGATTGTTGAAGTAACTTAGATAGCTCTATGAATTTTGTGTTGAATGACATATTTATTATTGTGTTATGAATGGATAAATGTAAGACTGCCGCATTATGTTAATGAATATGAATGTGATGTATGTTCACTGTTTGTTTAATTAAGTCGCATAAAGAAGGGTTGGATCAAAACTTGGTGTTGAAGTAATGTGCATACAAGCAACCCTCCTTCCTGGTCTTTCTCAAAAAACTTGGCACATAGCCAACGTACAAAAACACCCTCCCACACAAACTGTGGAAACGTGGTTCTGGAAGTTACCCATAAAACTGAGATATATCTGGTGAGACAACATTTGTGTCGTAGGTATTGCCAATTGAGCTATGATCCATCGGGACAATATGTTGGGATTTGTTGTGATAAAAAAAGGTAGTGAACCTAGGTCTGGGAACATAGAGAGGGAAGAAATCCAACAAATGGTTTCATTGCTGAGACCTTAAAGTGTTGTGGTGAGGGATATGTTGTGGCATCCCATGAAACCGAAGATCCAATATTGGGTGGAAGCCAAAGAGTTAGAGTTTGCACAAAAAGAAAGTGAAGGATCTCGGTGGACCCGAATAAAGTGGTTGGGTTGGTAAATTCATTCATATATTCATGATATTTTATTTGATGAGTTTTCCATCGTGTTGCATGAGTGGTTTTCTAAGTTGGAAACCCAACAAAGGAATTTTTGGAGTGGAGTCTTTACTTGATTGAGCGGTTGAAAAGAGTAAGCAACCCTATATCAAGGGTTGTGGATTTTTGGGTAGATAATATCATAGAAGGATATATTACTGAGTTTTCTTTTGAGACAATAATCTCATAAGAGCGAATTTTTTTTCAAGGACTACGTAGCAGATACCTGTCATATTTAAAGACGTGGATAAAAATGGTTTTATGTGAAAAAGGCATTCTGCGAATGCAAGAATGAATAGAAAAGGGGGATATGTCTTAGCAGAACCCTAGAGTGAGATGTTCCCAATAGACAGTGGAACTAAACTAGAGCCAGGATTTTTTAAGAAGTGGAAGAATATTCAGGTCCAAAAAAAGACGAAAATATTTGTTAGAACGAGGGAGTTGCAGTAGAGATCAAGAAGAAGAAGGCTGCAAGTTTGCATGATAATTAGACAAAGGTTCTTATGATGAAGAAGAAAAATATCATCCAATCTCAAAAGGCGACGAAGAGTCCGAAGAGTCGATTGAAGCTCCAGAACAAGAACATGCGTACAAATATCCTACAGTACCAAAGGTAAGATCGCAAGACCTATCTCCAAGTGATTATGTAAACAAAAGTACTACTAACACTGTAAATAGTGGAAAAGGAAGTCCGTCTAGTTCAATTTTTTTTTGGTTGTACCAGTAGTACATACAATGTCTAGAGATAACATTAATCTCCCAATATTCAATGGAAACAGGTTGGAAGAACCAGAATAGAATTGGTTTATTTGTGACACTGTCTAGACTATACGATAGATCTAGGATGAGAATATCAAGAAAGCATGGATGATCACAACTCTACGAGGTTGTGCACTGTACTAGTATATGAAATTCTCCATAGTACCAGTAGGATTTGTCCCAAAAACACTCAATGATATTTAACTGGGTGTGATAGATGAATTCAGAAATCCAAAGTCTAAATCACAATGCATCACTGATATCAAAGAGATTAAGCAGCTACCAACAGAATCTATTTGGGACCTTGACCAAAGATTTAAGACATTAATGGCCAAAGTGAGTTTCCAAATGTCGGATGTGCAACATAAGGAATGGTTTATTGCCATCCTGCTACCGCACATCCGAACCCAGTTGATGTAATAAAAACTCGTTTCGCAGACATAGGCTCTTGAAATAGTAATGAAATTAGAAGCCTCACCGATTGGAGACACCGGCTCGGGAATAATGCAAATTCAGTCGCAACTAGCCAATATTACGGTGCATCTAGAGGACATTAAAAGAGGAAAGGAAGTTTAAGAGGAACTATGGTGTACAAGATGTAGAGCAGATGGACACCATAAGGATAATTGCCCGATGTTCATGAACTATGTCGCAGCAGATGCGTCGAACCCATTAAACACCCAAGGAATGCCTTGGTGTAGAATATGCCAGACTAGAGGTCACAAGTCCGAGGAATGTCTGTACTTACAGAAGATTGTAGGTGCACCCTCTAGTTTGTATTGTAAATTTTGTAAATCAGTAGGTCATGATGAAAAAGACTACAGAGCACTTCAACTACTGCAAGAAAAATGATGGATACCTACTTAATGAAAAATGATGAGAAAATGAAAGTTGAACAAGCGTATCCTCAGTATCATCTTGTGGAATATCAATAATAGCAATATCCTCAAATGAAATACCAACAGAGTCAGTATCCTCAACAACAACAATACCCTCCGCAAAGGGGGGTGGTAATTTCAGAGGTCGAGGACAACAACAAGGAGAAGGATTTGGTTGAGGAAGAGGCCAAGCCATATGTTATAATTTTGGGAAGCCAGGAAATTTTGCCTGATATTGTCAAAGTCCTACGAAAAATTGTACATAATGTAAATATTTTGATCACACTCTCGAATAGTGTTTGCATCTTATTGCGAAAAGGTAGGATATAACTATCATTAACCCCAACCCGGTGTAGAATCTGAATATGAACCCCAATCTGAATATTCAGATGATTTTTGCTGAACCAAGACAACCCCACATTGTTGTAGTGACAAGAGGAGGTGATACGATGGGGGCATACCAAAATACATAGCAAGGACAACCACAAGTGAGACATGCAACACAAAAAAGCTCCACTAGATGTCCAAGAAGAGAAAGAAGTATTCTTGAAGGTGTGAAAAGACTTTGTTGATACCAATAAGCCATCGAAATTTGGACAAGTTAAAGCTATGCCTGAACGATTTAAACAACTAATCAAGAAGCCTCCAATGCAAAAGGTTAGTAAGCTTAAATAAATTTTCAAAAGTTGTTTAGCACTAATCCATGATAAAGATGCTGTCGCAGAATTGGAATCACTCATAGAAGAAACCATAGAAGACCTGCAACCTAAAAAAATAGTTAATCATATTGGGAGAAAAGTGAAGACAGGCTTAGAACTACGAATGACTGCATAGATAGGAGATTATGATATGGAATATATCATACTAGATTTGGGATCAGGTATCAACATATGGACAAGACAAACATGGGAGAGAATGAATAAAACACGACTGGACTGGTCTCCTATTCACTTAAGGCTTGTGAACCAGTCGAAGGTTCTACCAATCAGTATACTAACCCAAGTACCCGTGAAAGTCAAAGGATTGAGAACATATTTCGACTTCAAATTTATTGACATTGTTGATGAAACAAACCCATATCCTTCACTTCTAGGAATTGATTGGGAAACAGACAACCAAACTATTATAAACTTCAAGGAAAGGATCTTATCATTCGAAGATTATGAAATAAGAGTGGTTGCGCCAATTGATCTGCTTGAAGGACAGAGATATGTCGATCCTGTACATAGTGAAGGGAAAGAAAACTATCTAGAACAATTTTAGAACATCATGTCTTCGAAGGAAGACTATATTAACCCAAAAATTGATGGAAACCTAATTTGGTGAAGTGTAATCTCGTTCACGTCCAACTCAGGTGATGCTCTGGAAAATTGGCAGAATAGGCTACATGAAATTCCCATGAGAAGATGTGTGAGAATCACAAGAGCTATTCGAAGGGTAGGAGCCTAAGCAAGCACGATGCCAACATATGAAGGATTACCTAACCTTGCATCCTTTTTGGTAGAATTTGAAGAAAAAGTTACAGAATCACAACAATTGTCCGCTTTCGACTATGTGTTGAAAGCTACGCCTTCTAGATGATGGGGTACACACAAACAATCTATCTTCGAATGGATACAATGTAGGATATTCATGGAGATCAAACTTGGGGAAGAGATCAGTTGCCCTGATCATAAATATACAGGACTGACAGATCCTGGGAAACATATTGAGCAGTGTCGATGGATTTGGAAAGAATATCCAAGACAAGAATGGGTTTATCGATTCATCTAGACTTTGGAGTTGGTACTGAGAAGTTGGTACACATAAGAAGAGTTGCGATGAGGAACCATTGAATGGGAAATCTTAGCTGTAATATTTACCTAGACATTTGAATTTGTAATCGAACACCCAACAATGGGTGTTTCATTACAGGTAATAAAGGAGAAGATATTTGAAAAAATACCTGTTGTAGATACGAACTTCCATCAATGCAACACACATACACATAACTAGATGCAGTGTTATAATATCACATGAGAAAAAAATGACGATGACCCACTTGAGATAAATATACTCGAGTTAGAAGGTATACATACAATAGAAGGAGCTACTATAACTATTGGAAAGTTTTTAAAACCACTCAAAATTAAGAAAGTAAATATTGGGTTGGATGAAAACCTGAAGTTTGCTAATATTAGAGATTAATGGGATGAAGAGACTGTGGGAAAGATCATGACTTATTACATGAATTTCAAGATCTATTCCCCACAAAGTTCTCTGGAATGAAAGGAATAGTTGGAGACCTTAGTGAAATGAAGATACCCCTAAGGCCCGATGCAAAACTTTTTAAATAGAGGCCAGACAAATTAAACCCGTGCTACAAAGAGAAAGTTAAAGCTGAACTTGATCGAATGCTAGAGGTAGGTGTAATAGAACTAGTTGAAGAATCAGAATGGATTCGCCCGATCGTAGTACAAGACAAGAAAAGCTAAAGAGAAGTCAGGATTTGTGTTGATCTCAGGAAATTAAATGATTCTTGCTTACATGATCCATTTCTAGCTCCATATATAGATGAAGTATTGGATAATGTTGGAGGACAATAAATATATCCATTCATAGATGGCTTCTCGGGCTACGATCAGGACAAAATTACAAAAGAAGGTCACTATAAGACTACCTTTGCAATGGAGTGGGGATAATACTAGTACACGGTAATTCCCTTTGGGCTCATGAATGTGCCTACAATATTTTCTCGAATTGTCGTTGCCGTGTTTAAAGAGTTTATACATAAATTTCTTGAAGTTTACTTTGATGACTAGACAATATTTGGTCGTATAAAATATCACAGAGAAAGTATTAGAATGATACTCCATTAGATGCCATGAATCCTTACTACGGAATCTCAACAAACCTTATTAGAATGATGTTGGAACAATGTCGTCAATTCTCCATTAGATGCCATGAATCCTTACTGCGGAATCTTAGCAAACCTCATTAGAACGATGTTGGAACGATGTCGTCAATTCCATATTGCTCTCAATTTGAGAAAGTGTATTTTTTGTGTGCCTTTTAGGACTCTGTTAGGCCACATGGTCTGCCATGATGGGATTTTGGTTGACCCAACTAAAATCACCATCATCCTGTACTTACCACCACCTACCATAGTGAAACAATTAAGAGAAGCACTAGGCCATACGAGATATTACAAAAATTTCATCAAAGGATATGCACAAGTGACTGCCATGATGGATAAATTGTTGAAAAAAGACACTAAGTTTCACTGGATAGACAAATGCTAGGACAATATGGATAAGCTGAAAAGAAAAATGGCCACTGCAACCATACTCGTATTTCCAAATTGGAAAAATGAATTCCATGTTCATGTCGACACATCCTCTATTGCACTTGGAGTTGTGCTAACACAAATAGGAGAAGGAGAGATCAAGATTACTGCCGTAGTTGTGATGTCTTCCAAAGAACATGCAAACCATCTAGAAGAGATGAAATGCCACTACTACCACTGCTGACATTATAGGAATTTGATAAATGGGTTGTTGAATTTGTGGGACCTATTAGTCCAACAGGAAAGCGCATAGGAGCTAGGTATATTCTCACTGTGACAGATTACCTAACTCAATGGGCAGAAGCTGTGCCTGCCAAGGATTATACTGTTGCAACAACAACAAAGTTTTTATTTGAAAATGTTGTAACAAGGTTCAGTTGCCCAAAGATATTGATTAGCGATCAAGGCACGCATTTTGTTAATCAATTGATTAAAGAACTAATTGATGAATTTCAGATACAATATCAAAGAACAACTCCATATTACCTGCAAGAAAATGGAGCAGTCGAAGCATTTAACAAGATTATGGAAAATGCACTAACCAAAGTCTAAAATACAATAAGGGATGATTGGGACCAGAAAATGTTCGCAATACTATTGGTATATCGCACAACATGTAAGAAGTTAATAGACCAGACACTGTTCAAGTTATTATATCGACATGAAGCTGTCATGCCTATGGAATATATTGTACCAAGTTTAAGAGTGGCAACATTCACAGAAATGACAGATGTTGATGTTGTCGAAGAAATATTACTTCAGTTAATCCATTTGGAAGAAGAACGCTTCATTGTAGGATTTCATCAAAATGTAGAAAAACAAAGGCACAAGGTATGGCATGATAAAAACAATAAGAATAATAAATTTTCAGTCGACGACCTTGTTCTATGAAAATAAATTTTTTAAGCACCTAGGCAAGATGAAGACACATTGATTAGGTCCTTACGTGGTTAAGGAAATCACCGATGTAGGAGCAGTGAAATTGGAAAAATTAGTGGCATGGAGGTCAGGGGGCTCATCAATGGGAGCCAGTTGAAGCCCTATTTTGATAATTGCGACTAGGTCACACCGTAAAAAAAAAGAGAAAAGGACTGCTAGGAGAAGAGAATAGAGTGAATTCCACACAAGGTGTGACGAGGGAATTATTGCCCTAAAAACAATGGCGCGTTGGAAAATTTTGGAGAAAGGATTGTTGAGGTGACAAATATTAAATCCGCAGACAACAAGGAAATTTGAGCAGATATCAAGGGAAGTGAGGGTCACTTCCGCCATTAGTATCATGACGTCACAATGAAAAGGGGTGGTGTAGTTGGCATCTCGACATTAGAAGTTGGAATAAGAACCCATGTGATGGTTCACATTGTCATTATGTTACCTGATGATGGCATGTGTGAGGATTTGACAGAATGATTGCTGGAATGAACCCGCTACTGGTGGTCGATTACCAGCTCATGTCCTTATAATTCCACAACTAGATTAGTTTGCAAGACACAAAGTGATTGAAAACTTGTGGAGAAGTATGACTAGTAAGTGTTACAGTGCTACTGGCCCTGGGGGGCATGTCAAGGAAACTTTAATGACTATTCTAAGTAAGAGAAATATTGTTGGATATGTTCCACTAGAGGTCGAAAGCTGCTTGTAGATGAAGCCAATTTCATTCCTCCATGCAAAAGAGACTCCAACCATCTTGGTAAAGATGTCAATGAGAAGACCTTCTGATACCAGTAAGAGAAATTCTATCTTGAAGGAGCTGAGAGTGAATGTAGAAGCAGTGGAAAGAATTCAAAGACCAGAGGACATCTCGCTAAATCCTTTGGACAAGACTGTGGAATTAATTTCCACCATGTATAGTATCCATTGCTAGGAACTGGTGGTCTGAATGGATGTTTAGATTGAGAGAAGAAGAAACAAAGTCCAACGTCATCACCGTCATCACTGTAAACTACTAAAAATATGAGAGGTGATGAAGATTCCAAAAATGTGTTGAAATGGCACACCCTGATGGAGGGAGGTACTACATATTGAGGAAGACATATCTCACCAGCACTATACCAAATAGAAACACTAGCCGGCTGTTGGACTGAGTGACTTCTACAAGCTATGAGGCTTCCCTGGATTTTGCATACCCATTCAAGGATGATGCCAAGGAAGGTTCTAAAGGGAGGATGGAAAAACCTGGGATGAGTTGGAAGATGAAGCTAGAAATGTTGACAAGGAACATCGGTGTTACCGATAAGTCCCTCATCCCCTGTGTCCTACACCATTGAGAGGTAAAAACATCCAAGAAGCAGGGAAAATGATATTAGTACCAGAATTATAAATACTACAACAAGAAACAAACACAGAAGGAACATATAGTGAGACACAAAAGGAACATAATTTAGCTTGTACACTAGAAGGTGAATGAAGTAGCGACATATGTAGAAAGAGTCATGTTGGAACATCAAAGTTCCAACTTGGTGGAGCACATGCAGAAAAAAGAATACAAACTGTGTGTAGAGACATATAAGTTGGTTTATGGAGCACTAGTTCATGTGGCTTGGCACAAGCCACAGGTGAGAAGTGGGGGCCTATTGGGCCTCGAGATAGTTGGGAAGAATTCATGTAGAATTTTTCCTAAGTATGGAGAAGAACATAAAGGATAAGAGGAAGGAGCTATGATAGAGGAACAAATATCAAAGGAAATGGAAGGATGCTGCAACAAAAGAATGAAAGAGAAGAAGAAGAAGGAACAAATGAGATACAAGATGACATAACAGAATATCAACAGAAGTAGGTGTACAAATAGTGTAACAACTGGAAACTAACCGAAAGGCATAAAATTGAGAAAGCGACAATGCTTAATGATCATGGGTATGATATTGGTTGGAGCCAACGAAATCCACACATGTGAAGGGATATTTGTAAGTTAGGTTTACAATGCCTCTCATTATGTGTTACTAGAATAGGAAAGATAGCCTGTTGGATGGATATAGTAAGTCGACTAAGATAGCGACTGGAAATGAGTCTATAATGAGTCTGTTAGATTCTGTATTGAGTCTGTAACAAGCATGTATGGGATATGTATCAAGTTTGTAATGGGTGATATAAAATAAGGAACCCGAACTGTAGATGGGTTATCCAGATAGCTAATTAGATGTTGTAGCATATAAGTAATATCTAGAGTCTTGGAAAGACGCTTGAGCTAGACTTGAGATAGGCATTTTGGTTAATGACTCTGTATAGCTGAGTGCATCAAAGTAGAGATTCTGCAGCTGAGTGCACAAACGAGTAGAGAAGGTTGAGTTGATCCAGGCTGTGTGCGTATCACTAGTAGGAGTAGAATAGGAATAGAAAGAGAGAAGATCAGAGAGCATGAGAGGGAGGAAAAGTCTGTAAAGATAGAAGAGAAGATATTGAATAGAGTCTGCATCTTTATGCACAGATAAAATG
The DNA here is from genome assembly GCA_001517045.1 of Pseudotsuga menziesii. Lineage (NCBI taxonomy): Eukaryota > Viridiplantae > Streptophyta > Pinopsida > Pinales > Pinaceae > Pseudotsuga > Pseudotsuga menziesii. The sequence continues at coordinate 294,846 of LPNX011027855.1, forward strand.
TGCATCTATTTCCTCATGCCAGATGAAGAGCGCCTTGTGGTTTTTGCATGGATGGGTTTCCACATTATATGCTGTGTATATGTGTGATTGTTGAAGTAGCTTAGATAGTTGTGTGAATGTTTTGTTTAATGTCTGGTTCATTATTGTGTTATGAATGGATAAATGTAAGACTTCTGCAGTATGTTAATGAATATGGATGTGATGTATGTTCACTGTTTGTTTATTTAAGTCGCATAAACAAGGGTTGGACCAAAACTTGGTGTTGAAGTAATGTTCATACGAGTAACCTGACTTCCTAGTCTTCATTGGAAACCTTGGCATAGAGCCAAGTTACTAAAACACCCTACCACACAAACTACGGAAATGTGGTTCTGGTAGTTACCCATAAAACTAAGATATCTTGGTTGAGATGGAATCTGTGTCGCAGGTGCTTCTGGATGAGCTCCACTCTGTCAGGACGATATCTTGGGCTTTGTTGTTCTGAGCAGAAGGGACTGAACCTGGGTCCAGGGATAGAGAGAGGGAAGAAAAGCAACAATAGGTCACTGGCTTAGTATCATGGTGTTATTTTGTGGGTTATATACATATTTTTCTTTGGAAGGTCTCCACAATGTTGCTCAGATCATTACCTGACTCTTTGGTCTCCCTATTGATGGCCTGGATTGCAGTTACTGGAAAAACTACAAGGAAATAAATAGGAGGATAAAGTCCAACCTGCAAGGATTCAAAAAATCCCACACAGAGATTGTTCTATCCCCAAGTTGTTTGGGATGACTCCTATGGATATGAGGCCTCCATTGACACAATGTGTTCAGATCAAAATGGATCTTCTCTTCCTTTGTGGAAGGTTTGAAAGTGTGAAGTAACAGTAACTGATGTATCTAACTGATTTGAAATTGTAAATGTTTGATAGTGTGTGGTAGAACATATAGATTAAGATGGTTAACATATGTTGATCCAATCTATAAAAATATAAACTAGATTTAATTTTCTACCAAATTTGAATAGAACAAAACAATTACAATTGCAATATTTTATCCAAATAATTTTGAGTGTACAATTGTTCTAATAGAGAAACACTAATTGAAAAATTAGCATTTTTTAAGAATGATTGTTTATCAGTTGCAATTGAAAATATATGAATTGAGCAAAGAAATTTATTTAATGCATAATTAATACAATAACATACTAATGGGAAATCAATATAGAGATAAGTGTGTCTAATAATAATGCAACATACAATAAGATATCAGATAAATAAAAGGATAACCAAAATTCACCAAAGAAATTTAATGAATATCCAAAAGGTGACAAAAGAAACTAACTGAATTTTATTGAGAGTGTAACAAATTACAGTTTTGCAAAAATACAAAGTGTTTCCAGTCTTTCCCTTGTGGTTCCTTCTCCTATCATTATCTAGGGTCATTCATCTTGGATCTTAGATCCCTGCTATGATATCTTAGTCTCCTTTAAATAATCATTACAAAATATTACAAAAAATAAATCCTCCAAAGAAGTGGGGATCACAAAAATATGGTTTCATGATTTTACAAGGTCAGATTGCCACTTGGAAAAAGCATCTAGTAAATTCACTATATCCTAATATTGGGTGTTCTCTAATTGCAATTGAGCTTTATAGATTAACTACTCAATCTCCCTCTTCTTAAATTTCTCCCATTCATGCAGGAAAAATTTGATCCTCATTAATTGCGAAGTAAAGGGTAACTCAATCCATTCCTTGATTTCTGCCATATGAAGGTGATGAAGTTGCTCAATATGATCCTTGTATTTCAAAAAATCCCTTTCAATTTGATCCATCTTGAGCTTTAGAGGCATAACATCTTCAATCAGATCCATCAGTGGCAAGTCTAGAAAACTTAGCAAATTCTCTGATGTGAGCCACCTCTTCTTGCATGCTACATGCCCATCCTAAATGGTGGACTCTACTGATTCACACACATTCTCCCAAGATTATAAGGAATCTTGATTCTCATTAATTTGATCTTATCAAGGGTTGGCACATCTTCAGGTCTGTCTTTGATGTACCTTTTCAGTCCATCATGTTATCATATGCTTTGGTTGCTTCTTTCCTCCTTTGATTATGATCATAAAGTAGGTCATATTATCATTCAAAGGAATTGTAAGTTTCTTGCATCTCATTCAATCCTTCAAATAAACCAGCCATCAACTTGAGCAGGTCATCCTAGATCCTGGAAGCTAGTTCTTGGAACTCTTCCTTGGTGAATTTGGAAAAAGAGGAAGTAACATATATGAATTGGAAATCTTTCAACTTTTGTTTGAGGGATGCAATATTTTCAGCATGTTTAACATTGAGCCCTTATGCTTCTTCAATCTTTTTCGTGAGAATATCATTATGTTGTTGTAGTTTCTTTAGTTGATCCTCATATTTATTTTTCAAATCTTGCATCTCAGTTTGATGATGTGCATCCACCTGAGATTGATCCCATTTGAATTTCTACAGTTACCATTCTTTCATCCCAATTTCATTATTGAGTAAGGACACCGAGTCATAATTAACCCTTGCAAACGCTCCCATGGAAACTGCAGTTTCTAAGGCTTCTTGCTTGACATCCGTCGATGCCTTTTTCCATATGATTTGGTTTGGAAATGTTGCTTACTTGAATGTTCCTTCTTTGGAACTCTTGGATCCTTTCTTCACTACAAATTTCTCTTCCATACTCTAGAAATATATTCCTAGGGATACCACTATATCCTCGCCAAAATCTGCTACTTCATCAACTGTAGGAGTTGAAAATTCTGGAACTGTTACCAAAGGTAAAGGTTGGGAAATGGTCAAGGTAGGATTAATATGCATGCTCACTTGAGGAATTGTACTAGATAGTGTGTGGGTATGATAAGCTAAAGGTGAAGGAATGGAAGCAACAACAGAAGTAATAGGCTCTGAAGGGGTGGAATAAGCAATAGATTGTGAAGATGCAACCTGAATTGAATCCACAGGTTGTGAAGATAATGGGGGAAGTTGTGAAGATGTTGTCTGGATAGAAACAACAGGAAATTCAAATGCACCTGTAAAATTAGGCAAGGTAGAAAACAAAATGGTGATTGAAATGTGTAGAGATACAGAAGATCTCTGACTACTAGAGGTGATGATTGGAGAAAAGTGGATATCTGAGAAATAATTGTTATCAACTAGACCTTCAAGGGGATCCCCATATGCCTAGGTTACTGAGACAATGGATGAAAATATGGTAGGAACAATGATTGGGCATGAAAAGATGGAGGGAAGTGTTTCTTCTTCTATATCACTATCTTCAATCTTGAGCATCTCCACCTGTGGTTGTGGTTCTTGAATCTTTTGTTTCTTTGCTTGAGGTACAAAAGCTATTGCTTATGCCTCTACCACTGATCTCATTAAATCCAAACATCTCTTCACCTCTGCAGATTTCATTAGGGCATCAAAAGTGGATGAAGGTTTTTACTATTGAGGATTTTCAATCACAACTTTTCCACGGTATCCAGTATTCTCTTTTGTCATAGAAGAAGTTCCAACCTATGAATTGTGTGATTCTTTTTCAACCAACTACTTTTGTGCCTTTTCTTCCATGGTCAAATCAAGTTTTATGTAGTGGAGCACCTTTGTTTTCATCTCCTGCCGTTATTGAAAGATAAATATTTTCTCATTAGGAGAAGTAATTCTGCTTACAACTTCCAAGAAATCATTGGCCCTTTGGTAGATTGAGTCATCAGGGTCCTTCTGATGAGTGTATGCAATATTCATGTGCTCTTGGGTAAAATGGTTAGCCAAGAAATACTTAGGTGCATGCATCCTTTAGGGGGACTCCCTAAGATTCAAAGTAGTGATACTTTTACCTAGAATTCCTGCATGGGTGGAATTCTATATCATTAAATATCCAAGGCTGGGGGGAATTCAGGCCACCCTTTCCTCTTAGCTCTGGTGAGTCTAGGAAAAATGCCATCAATAAATGTATAGAAAGAAATTTCTTCCAGAACCATTCTATCTGGAACTATCCTGGGCAACAGATGGACAATGTTGCTACCCCAGTTCTAATGTACACAAAGTATTCGCCAACATACCAATCCCGTATGGTGGAGATCATCTCCCTTGCTATGTCTGAGCTTGTAGGAGCATCCCATTTGAATACTTTCTAATAAATAGACTCTATGAAATGGTCACAAATATCATAGATATGAGGGGCACAATTGTCCTTCCACAATGCTGAACAATAAATATGGATAGGACGTCCAACCCTCGTTTAATTCCATCCCATGGATGGGAAAGGAGATGTCACACAAAACAAATCCATTTCATAGGTCGAAAGATAGAAGGTGGGTTTTCTATATACTAGAGTATTTTGGTACTTTTTAATGGCTTCTTTCAAAATGAACTATAGAATTTGAGCCCAATTGAATGACTCCCATGTTGTGAGAATATGATGTGAAAGAGGCGCCCATTCCTCCTTAAACATTGTGCAATTCGGGAACCCATACAACCTGCACAACATTGTTGCTAATAGGGAGAAAGGTTCCCTAAATCAAGAGATATGATATGTTTTTTTAGGTTTAGGTTGGAATGAAACAGGTTTGTCCATCCAAGACTTAATCATCTCCTCAAAATTGTATTGAGTCGCAGAAGTTTCAAGTAATTGCTTATTGAGCAATTGTTGAGGTGGGTTGAGGGCATAGGCTTTGGCAAACATTTCTGGGTGAAAAGAGGCCAACTGGGTATACACCTGGTCATTAAATGAGTGGTCTTGAGGGTTAACATGGTCGATTATCCACTTCATAGGGTCTATGAAAGGTATAAAGTTAGGTTAAGCTTTTATAACACGAAGTTGAGATTTACTAATGTTTGTGAAGGCCAACTGGTCATGATGAATGGCTAAAAAGTCATCGTTATAAAAACTGGAATAAATCATGGACAAGTCCAAATGGTAAATTTCAGATACATGTCCACTGGTGTCTGAGAAGATGCCAAAGTTTGGGTCTTTATTATTTTGTTTGGAAAGAGCGGTTTTGGAACTGGTGTTCCTCAACATGATTGACAGTATATGAGGTAAATTCTAATAAAATGCAGAATAGAGTCAAGTTTAACCCCAATGAAATTTACTGAAACTAGAATAATGAAAGGAAAGAAATTTGAAAACCTTACCATTAGTTCACTTGAAAACAGGAAAATCATTTGACCAGATGAAAATTCTCAGTAAAATATTTCGCTGAGATGAAATTCGTATATTGAAAATGATAGAAAAAACAGTGAAAAAATGAAAACCTTAATGTGAAAAAATGAAAACCTTAAATTGAAAAATGATAATTTGAAATTTATTTTTGAAAACCTTTCCTACATCCGCAATCCGCGTTACGGGTTGCGGGTTGCAGAAAGATAAAAATGAAAAAGTAAAAGATTACAACATCCTCAATTTGTATTGTGGGTTGCAGGAAACCAAATTTCAAAACCTCCAAAAAAAGGACTTTCTCCATCCCCATTGCAGATTTTAGAAACATAATACTTGAAAGAAAATAATTACTTTTCCACAATCCACAAACCAAAAAAAGGATTTGATGCAATTTTTTTTATTAAGATCAAACATGAAAAGAAAAAAGGATGAAGACAACCTTGAATGATACCCCATGATTAGGAAAATATCCATAAAGGTTACCTCAATGGTGAATTAATGTTGTTCCCATTTTATCTGATATAATGGGATCTGTTGTGGTAACAAAAAATAGAAACTCGTTGGGCAAAGCAATTATCTCTGTACAAATCAACTTAAAAATTTCAAGAAAGATATGTCAGCAAGAAAAACATTTAAGTCTATCATCCAAGAGTGAGTTCATAAGAGCACAATTGGATCCGACAAAAACAACTTTATATAATTGTAATCTTCCCATCCCAAGCCACTTATAATGATATCCAACTGGCAAAGGAATTATGGCAGCAAAAATCTATCCCTGTGACCAATATGCAACAAAAGAGGGTAGATTATGATCAACCTTTGGGAAAACCTTGATCTGTTTCAAGATCATCAAACCAACAATCACCTTGACTTACTATTAATTAGTGATTTTATTTCTGAAACATATATGTAGTTTTTTTTTAACAAATGAAATTAACTACAACTTCGTTGAAACAAGATCATTTCCTTGGTATGGTGCAATGTCATTCACAAATCCTACTTGGAAACTGAACAAGCTAGCTTTGTCAAGAGACTCCTTGTCTTTTAGTTTTGACACTAAAATAAATTACCATGGCTTGGTAACCAACCAATAGTAATTTCATTCTAGCATAGAATCTATGATCATGGTCAGGCTAGATTGTGATAAGACCCCTTGTCCTTGGATACAACAAGTTGTGGTTAACAATAAAAAAAAGCAATATTAATTACAATGTAAATTGCAGGCCATTACCTTGGCTTGGTAACCATCTTTTGGTAATGTCATTCACTAAAAATCTATGAATATGATAGGCTGGCTTGTAATAAGACCCCTTATATTGCAATTTACAATTATTTGGGTGAATTTTATTTAATTCCAAGGTGATCAAGGTAAGACCAGAATAGAAAAAAGGTTGACCAGGCTATAAAAATTTAATGCCAAATAGAAGTGAAACATCTGACATGAAGAACAAAATAATTCTAAAGCTTCAGTTATCACCATGAGGGTTTGTAAAGATAGTGACTTTAGGTGAGGAAAATTCAAGTTAAAGGCCTACACAGATAATTGGTTGTATTCCCATAAAAACACTCTTTTGGATATAAACCGAGTAGATATGTTCTAACATATCCACCTTGCAACTTCCCAACTGGAAATTTTAGAGCTAAAATGATCACTAAATCTGACCAAATGTTTTGTCAATACCATGTTTTATAAAAATATAAAATAAATAAAAAACAAACCAAAGAAAAGAAAAATAAAAGAAAAACATGTTGAGTTTAGTTGTCATTGATGTCAAAGAAGTTCATTAATGTAAAGGGAAGTGATACTATGTCATGTGTGATGAGGCTAGGATACCACGTGATGGTGTTTTGGTGCTATTAGGAAGTCATTGTTGCAATCTGACATCATTCTGGAACACTATGACAATTTTGGAAATTGACTAATCCGAAATCGTCAGCTGAATCATCCATGTCGGCATAATTCATCCAATCGTTGTGAAACGGTCGGCTGAATCATCCATATTGGCATAACTCATCCAGTCTAGCCGAAAAGATTGGAGAGTTTGGGAAAATATTGTTTTGAGACAAGTGATAAAAATATGCCAATGTCGTCGGAGGTGACTCGCGATTGGGCGCCGAAATGATTGGAAAGGTTGGGAAAATATTTTTTTCTGCACAACTGAAAGAAATCCACTGACACCATCGGAGGTGACTTGTGAGTGGGCACCAAAATGATTGGAGAGGTTGAGAAAACATTGTCGATAACAAAGGTTTCCGAGTGTTTGGGTCAACTCGGAGTTTTTTGTCAAAAGGGTCGCATGACCCAAAACTAGAAGAAAAGGGATAAGGCAACCGATACAGTCAGTATGACTTAGAAAATGTCGCCAATACAATCGACCAATGGATCGATGCATTGATACGTCAATATGTCGAGAAAAGGTGACAATGCATCAATACGCCGAGAAAAGGTGACAATGTCATCGATACAATCGACTTATGCACCGAAACACCGATATGCTGAGAAAAGGTGACAATATCGAAAATATGCCAATACAATATTTTGGTCGGGTTACTAGACTTAGCGGTTTTGCTAAATGTAGAGCCTAACTAAAAGTCTGTACAGTCTAGTAAGGATGAAATGGCTATCCACCCATAGACTCAGATCCTATTCTGGTGGTCACACATGCAAAAGACAAGCCTGCCAAGTTAGGAAAAAGTGTGCTTACTTAGTTTGAAAGGTCAATTGGAAATGCCCGCCAGATGATCTGGTTGTCCAAATAAATTCAACCATTAATTTAGTTCTATTCTTGGATATATTTTCCACCTAAACATAACTTCAAATCTCCATTTGGTGTTCAGACGTGTGAAAAAGAGACCTTCCAAAATGGTGAAAAATAAAGGTTGATGACATCTTATGGAATGCTAGCAAAGAGATAAGGGGCTTGTGAAAATTCCACAAGGGATTATATGACCACAGGGGTTTAAAGAATCCTGCAGGAGCCTAATATGACCACAAAGAGGGCTGAGGTTAATCTCGCAAGGGCTAAGGGATACCAGAGTGTGTTTGGTTATGCTTGCAGGGGAAAAGGTTAAGTTCACAAGAGTCTTAAGGAAGCCCACAGACATGAGATAGAGGAAGCTAGAGTTTTGAGAAATATGAAGCCCGTAGGACAGAAATTAAGGAATCCCGAAGGCCTAAGATGGAAGTAAACCCATAGATAGAAGAAGATGTCAACAAAAATTGAGGGTTTGAAATTAATATAGAAGAAGGCTGCATGCGTGAGATGTCCAAAGAGTTTTTAATTAATTAAATTAATTAAAAATATGCAATGAAAAAAATTATGAATTTAAGAGTAATTAACAAATATTAGAAGAGGCACAAGGATGAAAGAGCGTAATTTTTTAATGTCCACATTCAAATAATTGCATAGCAGGACAATTTCATCAATCCTACTAGTTCCCTAGGTTGGATGGATACAATTGGAATTTTGATAAGGGAGCTAATAAATGATGTTTAGACATTAGAATGGAATAAATATTTAATAATGGAGCTAATTAAATAAATACAAGATAAAATTGAAGTGGCAATGGAGCATGGAGACACATGGATATTATGGGGCCCACACAAGCTAGAATTTCTGTGCCACATGGCATCCTCCTCTTGCAATTTTGAATCCATGGGAAGCATAATGTTCTTGGATGAGTTATAAGGATAATACACTTAGCCATATGCATAATAGGTCTAATTTGGAAGGAAATGAAACTTACATGGGAGAGGAAGAGTCAAATGGGAGCTTCTTGGACACTTGGGCTAGATTCCCTAGCATCTATGACATCTATGACACCAATGATGAATATGCTATGAAATTTATGACATATTGCGTACCTGAAGAATGAAATCTGACCATTATGACATGTCATTCCTAAATATAGCATCCATGAGGGTTATCATGTGATTTGGGGAAGCTCAATGGGTCCCTACTCGAATTTGGGGAAGATGGAAGGCTAGGGAAAGGAGGACACATGAAAAATATTGAGCACACACCCTAATTCGAATCGGCTTGATCTTTTGGATGGAATGGTAACATTATAAGGCTAAGTATGTTCATAAAATACTGGTATCAACCAAGATAAGGGATTTTTATCATTTAGAAATTTTCATTTGTGAAGAGAGAGAGCTAGTGGATGACTAGTTTCTTGCCTTAGCCAATTTCGAGAGTGAAAGATTCCCATCCAAGTTGGTGTTTGGAGAGGCCACTCAGGTTTTTAATGGATATTTAATGGAGTTTTTATTTTCAGTTTTAAGCTACATGGAAGCTCTTGTTTCCTTCTATTCCAATACTTTCTCTCAACCATTTCCAGTTTTTATTGCATATTCTTGCTCATGGAGGGATTGCGCTTTGGGTGAGATATTGTACTATTTGGGAGAGATTATTCTAGTCCATTTATGATTGTAATAATTTAAATATTCTCTTTTATTCATTCTCATAAAGTATCATGTCTAAATACCAAAGGGTTGTATGTAAAAGTGACTATTAATGAGCAAACAATGACCACTTCCCCACTACATTGATGTATGCCATGGTAACGCTAATTATTTCGAATGGAATAATGTATCTCTGATGTATTTATGATTAATGGAATTCAATTTATTATTATTAAAAGTTTAATTTCATGAAATTAATCATTTGAATTCATCTTACTCAGTTTAATTGCATTTAGAGAAGAGTTGGTGCCATTTCCCCAGGGGTCGAATTTTTGATTTTGTAGCTGTTTGGGAGAGGGTTATAAAAGCATGTATAAAATGAATAATGATGAATATGAGACCTTAAAAATTTTCATTAAACATACTCTTCCTCTTTTCATAAATTCGAGTGGTTTTGGGAGCATTTGAGAATCCATTTCAGCATTTACCCAGGGGGAATTGGAACCCCAATTTGTTAATGAAAACTCCTACTTTGGCCAGAATATTAAACAAGTTTTCAGAAGTATTTTGAGGGTAATAAATAATACCTGAAAATAATATTCAAGTATTAATATCATTCATACACTTTCTTAGAATATTTGGGAGCATTTGGGTCAATTTGGAGACCTAGACATCAAAACTAGTCAAAGGTCGAAATAGGGAAAAAAGTGAAAAATTGGTCATTTTAATAAAATTATTAAAAAGGGACATTACAAGTGGTATAAAATCATGATATTGGCACCTTATAGATCTCAATATTCATGTTTCCTGAATCTGACTTTCCTCCATTAGAAACTGAGACTGGAGATCTTAACAGTGAAAGAGAAGAAAGTGAAGAAAGTAATCCTAGTTACAAAGAGATTAGGAAAGAAATAGGATTTGGAGATATGGAGGGGAAAGAAGATAATGGAGACCTTAAAACATTAATTACAGCATCTCTTGACACTATGAAAAAACATCTGATGCAAGGGTTCGAATCGATGGCTATCCAATTGGGGAGCAAGTCAGTACCCAGGAGTAGTAGTAGTACACTCCATGTTGAGAAGAAGACCCATGGAGAAACAATTTTTTTGAATATTGGAATTCATAAAAGACCTCATGAGTTAAAAAATCATAATGGACCTGCAATACTCAAGTTTTCAGAGTCCAAATAAGGCCCTTACACCATCTATGATGTTAGAGAAGCAACAAATGAGTGGCAGCAATTATATTAGGAGTGTAGGAAAATCCTACCTTTTGATCAGTTCATTAGAGGTTCTCTTCATGTCAAGCAAGGATGAAATGGGAAAAGGGAATATCATATTAACCATGAAGTAAAATACAAAATGAGAAAAGTAACCATTCCTTCCTTTGATGGTTCCTCACAAATGTTTGCTAGTGCTTGGTTGCAGAAATTAAGTGTATATTTCCAATTAAATCCTATGGTTGAAGAAGATGTGTTGAGAATGACCATTCTACATCGTGAAGGAGAAGCTAGTGATTGTTGGTTCCATGGTATTATAACCTTGGGACATGATCATATTTTATATTATGAGGGTTTCTCCAATGCATTGATGGAAATATTTGAGAGGAAAGACCTTGAAATTGATTTCAAAGAACTAGCGCAATTTAAGCAAGTAGGAATTCCTAAAGCATATATGTTAGAGTTTGAAAAACTTTCAGGAACGGTTTCAGATGTATCTATGGCTAGGATGGTTTTATTTTTTACTGAAGGATTGACAGAACCTTTGAGAGGGATAGTGAAATCCCACAAGCTATCCACATTGAAGGATGCAATGAATTTGACAAGGGATTTACAGAATGTGTTACCAAGAACCAAATATCCCCCCAAGCCTATTTTTAAATTTGAAAAGAAGCCTTGGAAAAGATATGCACCTTATAAGAATACTTAGAAACGAGATTCATCTGAAAAGAATAAGAAAGAAGGACTAAACAGGGATGAACTTTGAAGAAAAAATTGTGCTTCACATGCTTTCAACCATGGACACTGGGAAATAAATGTACTAAGGGAAAATCTCAATACATAGAAGTATTTTATGATAATGATGAGTATGAATGGCGTATGGATGAAGAATGACACACTTCCGATCAGGAGGAGGCATATGAGACAACAATTGAAGAAGAAATACAAGAAGAAAATCATCCTTCACCGGACAAAGCAAGAATGGTAGTACTTTCAGCAGTGCCTCTCTATCACACTATTCGATGCAAGGGTGTGGTAGTAGGACAAAGAGATTCAATTCTGGTAGATGGAGGAGCTACACATAACTTCATTTATGAAGAGATGGTGGAGAAAAGGAATATACCTATTGAACCATTCGATGGCTTCACAGTTTGCATTCCCGGTCAAAACACAATGTGGTGCAAAACATGGGTTCCAAAGCTGCAAGTCACTATAGGTAACTATACTTTTGTTGATAGTTTTTATGTGGTTGATGTTGCTGATGATATTGTGGTTTTGGGAGTGCAATTGTTGTATTCTATAGGGGATCATATAGTAAATTATTAAATTCTTGATATGAAATTTCAATATTCGAAAGGTGTACTAAGGGTTGTGAGAGGGCAGCACACTTACCCAAATCAAGTAGTGACTTGCAATAGGATGAGATATATATTGAGGCATGGGGAAATAGAATGGGATTATGAATGTCATATCACATCTCCAAATCCAAACATAAATGTTTTTAAACATCCAAAGGAGATAGAGAAACTATTGCAAAAGTATGAAAAAGTTTTTAGAGATATTCCACATGGTAGACCACCTGATAGGGGGGTTGAACACAACATTGTTTTGGAGGAGGGTACTATGCCCATTAAAATTCCACCTTATAGACATCCCAAGAAATTTGGAGACAATATTGAGAATGCCATCCAAGAAATATTAGATTTTGGACTCTTTATACCAAGCTCTAGCCCTTATGCTTCTTCAGTTGTGTTGGTAAAGAAAAAAAATGGAACCTTGAGGATGTGTATAGATTTTAGAGCTTTGAACAATAAGACCATCAAGAATAGGTATCCTATTCATAGGATTGATGATATCATGTATGAGCTATTTGGATCCCAATATTTCTCCAAAATTGACCTTAGATCAGGTTATCATCAAATTCGAATGAAGGAAGAAGATGTGCAAAAGAATGCTTTTCGATGTCATTATGGTCACTTTGAGTTTCTTGTTATGCCATTTGGATTAAATCATGCTACAGCCAAATTTCAAGCATGCATGAATAGAATATTTTGAAAGAATATTAGAAGGTTTGTTTTGGTATTCTTTGATGATATTCTCATTTACAGTAAAAATTGGGAAGAGCACTTGCAACATCTAGAGATTGTGTTGAAAATTTTGTAAGAACAGTCCTTGTTTTCTAAGATGCCTAAATGTGAATTTGGGATGAAGGAACTATTGTATCTTTGGCACATTATTGGGAAAGAATGGGTGAAAGTACACATGAAAAAAATCAGGGCTATCTTAGAATGGCCATCACCAAAAAACATCAATGAATTACAAGGTTTCATTGCAATATGCACCTATTATAGAAAGTTTGTGAAAGGGTTCTCCAAGTTGACTTCTCCATGCACTGAGTTGACTAAGAAGGATGCTTTCAAGTAGGATGATGAGGTTGAAAAGGCCTTCCAAAAAATGAAATAGATAATGAGTAGTTGTACCATACTTGCATTACCTGATTTTTCTAAGCCTTTTGTTGTTGAATGTGATGCTTCAAGTGGAGGAATAGGGGCTGTCCTAAAGCAAGGAAAACACCCTTTATCCTTTGAGAGAAGAAAGTTGCAGCATCATGAAAAAATTTACTTCATATATGACAAAGAAATGTTTTTCATCATGCATGGACTGGCCAAGTTTCGACAATACTTGGTAGGAAACAAGTTTGTGGTGAAAACTGACCGCAATAGTCTAAGGCACTTCCTCACCCAAAATGATCTAAATGAAAGGCAACAAAAGTCGGTAAGAAATATTCAAGCTTATGATTTTGATATTGAATATGTGAAAGGAAAGAATAACATTGTATCAGATGCATTATCTCGAAGACCTTTTTTTCTCTCATGGACATTGTCAAGGATTGGAAAAACATGCTACTAGTTGAATATGCCAAAGACAAACTTGCTTGTGATGTATTAGATGGAATCAAGGGGGATGATAAATACAGGATTTTGAATGGGCTGATATATTATAAGGGCATAATTTATTTGGTTCAATATTCAAATCTTAAGTACAAAATTTTGCAAGAAGCACATGATTCCCCACTAGTTGGCCATCCGTGGATCTTCAAAACTTATAGGCAATTAAGGCAAAGATTCTTTTGGAAGGGGATGAAGGAATATTTTCATAAATATGTGAATGAATTTAAGGTATGTCAGAAAAACAAATCAGAACTTACATTCCCAGCTGGTTTATTGCAACCATTTCCCATTCCAGAGCAAAAATGGGACAATATCTCAATGGATTTCATCACTGGTTTGCCCAAATATTTGGGTAAGGATTGCATATATGTGGTGGTGGATAGATTGGAATTTTTTTCTCATTTATTTTCTATTACATCATCTTTTAGTGCTGCACAGGTGGCTGATATTTGTTTCAAAGAAATATTTAGATTGCATGGGCTCCCCAAGAGCATTGTAAGTGATAGAGATAGTAGATTCATGGGTGCTTTTTGGAAAGAAATTTTCAGATTGGTGGGAACTTAGTTGACTCCAAGTAAAATCCAGATACGAACTTGGTTCGATTTTATGTATGTATGAACCCACATGTGTTATTTTGTAATATAAAGCTGTTATTAAACCTACTATCCTTATCTCTTGTCTTTGTTATGCTTATATGATTCTTTATGTGTATTGTTGGTAACCTTGCAATATGAGTGATTACAACATTGGTTCCATTTTTGTTAGTACATGTACAGATGAAATGACCATTAGTAGATGATCTGAGAGAAATATATTAAGGACTGGCGGGAGCGCAAGATCACAAACTATTTGTAGAATTACGCTCATAGAAACAAGCTAACTATTTCCCAGGTGAAGGAGAAATTATTCATTGAAACACATGAGAAGTTTGTAGAATTTGTGCCTCAATTTCTAAAGAAACTACTGGATGAAAAAGATGATGGAAATTAAGGACCAAGAATTGCTCTAGAAACTGATAATAGGTGGTTGCACAAATCTGTTGGAGTGGTTTGAAAAAATTGCAAACGAGTTTTGTGAAGAATGCACCATGGAAGACAGAGTCTCTATCAAGAGCATCGAGAAGAGGTTCTATAACAATTTCACTGAGCAGTTTATTTGCTCACTACTGACCCTTTTGTTTAAGTTCCTAATAGACAGGGGTGTAGAACACATTGTTGAGCCTCGTCCATCACTAATCGAACCACCATTAAATACTAATTAGGTGGAGAAGTAGAAAGTGTGGGAGAAATTTTTCACAGAAAGAGAGTGGGAGTACTTCTTGAGCAAATAGATAGAACTATCTGGGATTACTAAAGCATCGGGAAGGATAGGGGGGGGGGGTAGTTGGTCATGTGTTGGGGTAGAGTAGAAGGATTCTAGNAACCACCATCAATGAAAATTCGGGCCAAGAGAGAAATAATTTGGATAGTGACTCACAAAAGCACTCCAGATTTATAGAAAATAGAGAGAGATAAGAGGCAGAAGAGAAGGGAGGAACGTAGAGAGCAGGTCGCCATGCTCTAGAGAAGAATGACTACGAGGGTGACTAGACATGAAGGAAATCCTCTAGAGTCAGGTCATGACTGACAATAAGAGGAGGTAAATGATGAATAAGTGTCACCAATGGAGGAATATTTGTGGATAGAACAACGAGAAGCTCTCTAGGTTGAGATACCCCAAGATGTAAGACCTTTATCTCTGGTAAATTCTTACCGGAGTACCTGAGTGTAGGTCATTGTTGAAGAGGACTTAAGGCTATGAGATAGTGAGTTCGACGTATGGATCCAACTAGAATATGGAGGAAATGATGTCGATAATCTGGTAATTTGTCGACACGAGGAAGGAAACTGGGCCACATTCCAATCATACCCATCTAACCAAAGTATCCACCTAATCTACCCAGGAAATGAAGGAGAACCCCCCATACCAAACATAACTTTAGAGAACACAGAGCAGACAGATCCAAAAGGAAGAATATCCGAGCTACAACAATTGGCTTGGAAATCGACAAAATAAGTCGAACTACTCCAACAACTTGTCGAAGAAGAACTGACAAAAAAAACTTCAGACATGAATGAGAGTTCTGTCGAAACTAGCTGTAAACAACACAGAGTCACACAGAGTATCCCACCACCACCACCACCACTTCCCAAAGGAGGAGCTGATGCCATCGATATGGGGTACGACGCAACACACATCCCCCTCTATGAGGGGGATGAGGATCCCAGACGACACTGGTTTGTCTGTGAATCAACATGGGAAGCAAACACAGTAACAAACAGAGATAGACAGATGACGCAGTTCACGGGTTCCTTGAGGAAACAAGAACTAACTTGGTATATGACATATACTGAGAATACACCCAATGCAAGAAAAACATAGATCAAGAAACAGTTCTGATCCTTCTTCAAAACACCAAGAGACCGTTAAAAAAGTTAAAAATGACCGTTCAGAAACCTACAGAAACTGTTAGGGATTACGACAAGAGATGGAAATACCTACTGAGTCGACTAGATTATAATATTGACGAACAACTATTAATTCAATGGTTTCTTGCAAGACTCTCACAGAAGACCCGAAGACACATTAGTTTGAACACATTCAAAACATATAAAGAAGCACTCACAAAAGCGTTGCAGGTCGAGATGGACGATGACTATCTAGCACACCCTTTCGACAATCGTATTGAAGAACAACTAGAAATAATGAAAAAATCATTAAGGGAACTCAACCTCAAAGGACAATATATCTGGTGCAAGAACTGCTCAATGAGCGACCATACCAAAGACAATTGTCGACAAGACATTAGCCGACAAAACGTCCACTTTGTTCAAACAAAAATATTTTGTGATATTTTCCAGGAACATGGGCTGCACACAACAAAATATTGTCGATTCAACAAGAAGAATAGAAAAGCTTCCTGGAGCATAATCTATGAAGTAAAAAGCCATACAATAGCCGATTGCCACTTGAACCTCAAGAATCAATAGAACTATCATGCAATCTATCAAAAAAAATCTATCCCACAGAATAACAATGATAATATTCCAAGAAGCAATGAACATAATAAGCAAAGCAATAAGAAATATGAAGGCCAAATATATGAGCGCCAGTACGACAATAATCGTCGTGGGGGATTTTCTGGTTGAGTCTGATTCACTGGAAGTCAGGACAACAAACCCTGATGATCAATTCAGTGTTTAACATGTTACAATGAAGGTCACATATATGCAGACTGTCCGTACAAAGATCGGGCTGACCTGAAATTTTGTACCAGTTGTGGTGTGGGTCATCACTCTTTAGAGGATTGTCCCACCATGCTAGACAAAATAAATAAAAATAAAAATGTTAATTTCTTGTCATGTGTTCAAAAGTATGATATAATTCGCATAAAGAATTTACAAGTAGCCACTAGATAAGGAACAAAAACTGGAAATTATAATCCATGAATAAGTAAAATAAAAAGCAAAAATGACTATCTTGATCCAATAAAGAGAAAACAATTGTATAATGATGCATCAAATATGTTTCAAGGATTCTCCAGACAAGAAGTAATTGAGGATAGTTGACATAATATATCGCAAGAACTAATTAAATTAATACAGAATGATAAATCAGTAGCACAATTTATTGATCTGCTATATAATATTAAAAACAAACCTGCTATGGATAAACAAACTAAGAATATATGCATCCTAAATAAAAAATATAAGAGTGATGCTGACCCACTTGTCGACCTAGATGACAAGTTGTTCTTGATTTTGGATCCCAAGTAAATATTATGACGCGAGATACATGGGAGAAACTGGGAAGACCTTGACTTAATGAATCAGGAATATATCTAAAGTTAGCATACCAAGGGATTATTGAACCTACTAGGGTATGGAGAAATGTTGATACGACCATAAAATGAATTACTACAAAAGTTGACTTTGAAATCATAAACCCTAAGGAATGATCCATCTCCTTCCTAGCCTTGGTGGGCTGGCCATGGGGTTGGAAGATAAAATCCTTGATTTCATTAGACAAAGAATAGATAAGGCTTAAAGGAAACAGGGAGAGGGTAATCATCCCTATTCATCCTTCACAAGGTGAACCTTGGACCGAACCTATAGATGAAGAGGTCGATGTCTGACAACTCTACCACATCCAGAACAATGAATATTATAATGAGCCAAATATTTATGGAGAACTTCATTTGGGGAATCAAGACTCAGTTGGCTATAATTCAGATACGAAATTATATGATTGGGAGATGGAAAATGATGAAAATCAAGAAAGAGGATGTTGGACCATTCAAGCCATCTCGAAAAAACTGACATGTCGATGTTTCTCTCTATCCATCGTACCAAAGATATTCAGAAGAAAATATTGGGAATACCCTTCTCTAGTGCCAATTCAAACAGAAAATAAACAATCTCTTTGATATAAATAAAGAGATTTACCATACCTCCATATAGAACAAGTTTCCAAAAACTTAGGTGAGCATGACCGACTATAAATCCTGGTTGAAACATTTACAGGACAATCTTCTTGATGGTGGGATACCCATCAATCGAGGCTACAAACATGGACAACAACTTCGACATACTTCATCGAAATATTTGGCGGGAGGAAGCTAGCTAAATAGGCACAAACACCTATCTTCACACATGGGAAAGATCCCAAAAAACATATAAATATATGTGAAAGAGAATGGATAAGACTTGGTTACAAAGATGAACGCAAATGGCCGCACCTATTTCCATCCACATTGTATGATTTACCAAGCAAGTGGTATAAGATGGAAGAATCTCGTGGCGAAACGTTCATATGGAACAAACTCAAGGAAAACTTTACCAAGGAATTTAAATTCATACCAGAAGATGACAAACTGGTTGAAGCAACGAAAAAATAAAAACATTCATACAACCAACTGTTATTAATACTTTGACACAAAATCATAACCGACCGAAGGCATCATGTAATAATATTCGGTCTAATAGAATACCATAGTCGACAAGACTTCGACTAGAAAATGAGCATACACATGGAAAAATATTTTAGTGGAAATATGATCATCCAGAAATGGTAAAACCAATTAGAACGATACTTAAGGTCAAATCATCCGACAAAGAAGATACCGATCGGATGATAACATCAAACTTTCCAGCATCATTTTCTTATTTCAAAGAGGGAAGTCAACAAATCGATGAAATCAAGGCGCTGGAATGGATGGATGCAAAAGTTAAAACCAAAGAAATTGACACATCTAATGACAACACACCAAAAATGGATAGAATAGGTGACTACTGGAGCAAAGAAAAAACACCAGAAATAGTTAATCTACTAAAACAATTCTAGGATGTCTTTTCCTGAGACTATAAATATCTTAAAGGGTTAGTACATGAAATGGGTGAAATGAAGATTGATATCAAAATTGACGCAAGACCTGTCAAGAAAACACCTTACAAATTAGCTCACAAATATAAGGAAAGAGTGAAAAAGGAGATCGACAATATGTTAGCAGCAAGAATCATTTATCCAATCGACCAGTCAGAATGGGTGAGCCCAATGGTCGTTCAACCAAAAAATCACGAATCAACAAAACCGGGAATTTGTGTCGATTTCCGAGAGCTGAATAAAGTCACTTTAATAGATCCATTTCTGACACCATTTGTAGATGAAATGATAAATGAAGTTTCAAGACACGAGTGTTACTCGTTCACATATGAATTTTCAGGATATAATCAAGTACCAATCACAAAAGAAGATAAAAATAAACAACATTTGTCTGTGAATTTGGATCATTTTCTTATAAAGTTATGCCATTCGGTCCTAAAAATGCACTAGCTGTATTTTCCAAAATAATGGTCAAAGCATTTTAGGAATATATTTATAAAACAATGGCTGTATGCTTTGACGATTGGAAAATATACTCCATGCTGAAATATCATTGCAAATGGTTAAGATTAATGTTGGAGAGGTGCCGACAAATCCAACTTTCACTCAACATAAAGAAATGCATCTTTTTGAACACTATATGAATTCTATTGGTACATATTGTATGCAAAGAAGGAATCAAAGTCTACTTTGCAAAACTAAAAATCATGATTGAATTAAAACCTCCAGTGAACCTGTTGAGGCCTGGAAATTCGCAGGCAACAATAGTAAGGGATTCTCCCCAATCAACGTTCCCAAATAGCCCGTTGACTGTTTGGTATAGGGAATCCGTCCGGCTACCGTAGGTCAAGTAACACAACAAAGGTTTTACCGGTTGCGGCCCGGTCCACCGATTTTTTGTATTTTGACTTAGAAATGAAATGCAAGTGCCTAACTAAATGCAAGGTGATCAGAATGCGAGGAGCTGTCACAACGTGATGCGCAGGTTCTTACCTCTCGTCTTAGACTCGCAAGCAACCAAATCACATACAATAAGAAATAAACTAACTATCTAATATATCCCTAGGGAGCAAGGTTATCATTTTGGGTGAGTAATACATTTCGTACATGCACTATGAAGAGTTACAGATAGCTGATACTTCTTTCAAAAACACATGAAAAATTACAGATATTTAAACAACCAGATAGCCAATTGCTTTATGAGCAGCATTTATTACTCAGAGTAGAAAACATCACAAAATATACTGGAAGACATTCAACAAGAACATAGGTTCAAGAAACTAGAACAATCTCACAGTCAATGGGACACAGCTGAAAACGAAATAGTTCCCCTTCAACATTGCTCATTTAATTACATTTGATGCTTTCCATGTTGCACTCTCTCCAACAGGAAAAATTGCAGTTTCCTTTGTAAAACGAAGTAGTTCCTCTTACAAGCAAACATTTACAAGATTTTCCAGGGAAAAAGCCCCTTCTAAGTCCTCTCTTTACAGTATTTAAACTACAATTACAGAGCGTTTCGTTTTCTCCCAGACGCATCATCTTTCAGTTTCTCAAACGCTTCACATTCCTATATCTTGTCTTTATGCAATCATGAATCACTTGGTAGTTGATCAGTTTTGGTTCATGCCTTTATAGCTCCAGATTTTGTCCTCTACTCCCCTGGCTTCAGTTACACTTCCGCCAAACGGGTCCTTCTTTCTCCGCACCCCGGTAGATTGACCGGTCTCCTCAAAACCGCCTGCCATCAATCGACAAGCATCATTCATAAACAACAAATATTAACAATTGAAAACAACTATTCCACAAGGAAATGGCAAGGCGCACCACCTGCGGGTTTGACAAACCTAGCCTACGACGGTCAACAGGAAACTCACTGGCGGGAAAACTTAAAGTCGACAATTGGAAGGAAATAAAATCGGAGGCCAAAATGCTTTCCCAGCCGCAATGACGGACGAGGCATAGGTTGTGGACAAGCGAAACACGGGCAATAGGGGCGTTAATTGGGAGTCGGACGGATTTGGACTTCGGAAGCCAAAAGACTTTGAGAGCCGCAACGACGGAAAAGAGAAGGCCAGAGCCATGCGATGCACGTTGGACGTTGGACGGATTTTAGTTTCAGAAGACAAATGGCTTTCCCATCCACAACGGCAGAAGAAAAACAGCTTCGGGTCCGCAGTTAAACAAGCAAACGCTCATCGACAGTCAGAACGATTTGAACTTCGGGGGATAAAGTGCTTTAGGAGCCGCAATGGCGGACGGGAAAAAGGTTAAAACCTCCTATCAAAGAAGAAAAGCTCCCGATTCAAAGGAAAAACTAAGTGTTTCAGTCAGCTTCAAACATTTAACAATGGACAGCAACAAGTCATACCCCTGCAACGACGACCGTAGTAGGCAACTAGTTTGATCAACACGCAAAAAACAAACTTACAATCTACGACTCACCATAAAATTCCGCGCAATCAAAATACGAATCTTGGTCAGATCAAGAGCTAAGCTTTGTAGTCATCAAATATTAAAACACAGACCAACAACTCAAAGGATTCATCGATCAAATCAAACTCATGAGGAGGGGTCCTGAATTTAAGAAAATTGGGGAGAAAAGTTGCAGCTGTAACAACTGGCGATTACCTGGTGAACCTAGATCTCTGGGAAATTAACATCTGAGTGACAGACTGTTTAACAACAAAAGCATCATATTGAATTCTTCCAGCAATATGGATTTCTCAAATGACATAAGTGTGTACCCTTAATCATTGATGACAGTCCAATTAGGGAGAGTGGAAACCATAATCCTCAAGTCCAGACAACTATGCTGAGGCCAGAGGATGAATTTCATTATTATATTTGTCTTCAGGCGGCTAATAGCTTTGGACACCACAGGATTGTAGCATATGGTAAACAACAACATTCATTTATTCCTCATTCCCATGCCATTTTAACACTCTTCCTTGTGCTTTTGGACTTTTGTCCTATTTCATATGAGTTTGCTCACATGCCTTTCTTACTGAATTTTAATTCAAGATCCTCTATCCCATAGTGTCCTTTTGTGTGAGTGGTGTACTTCAAGTTTAAGCTCACGGACGGAGATGATCTTTTGGAAATTCATTACTTGTAATTCAACATCTTCTTTGATGTATGATGCTTTTCATAGGAGTTCTTTGATTCTTATCTACCTTTTGGCATTCGTTTCTTGGCATGGGATCATTTATATTTAATATACTGTTCACCTTGCTTCTTTCCATGGGCCCTCTGCCGTAA
Organism: Pseudotsuga menziesii; assembly: GCA_001517045.1. Lineage (NCBI taxonomy): Eukaryota > Viridiplantae > Streptophyta > Pinopsida > Pinales > Pinaceae > Pseudotsuga > Pseudotsuga menziesii. Next base: position 317,283 of record LPNX011027855.1, read on the forward strand.
TCCCCTCGACATTTTAAGTGTGATGTGGATGGAGCCTCAACATAGTATTCCAGACTATTTGAATCCAGTTTATTTCACAGGGGTTAAGCAGGACTTCAATGCACACAAAGCTCTTCGAGAAAATTGCTATACTGGAAGAAGTTCTTTCATATAAACATCAACACACAGTCTGATACCAAACGTTTATCCAACCCAGAAATTTTAGATGTTTCCCCTGCAACCGCAGGTTTTCTCCCTTTATTGAAATCAACAAAACAAACTAAAAACGAAATCAACAAAAACAAACTAAACACCTGACTCAAAAGACAGTCGGGCAAATTATTTATATACAAAACAGAAAAATCAAACATGCTCAGGAAAAATAAGATTTGAGAACCAAACCATTTACTGGTAGGTTCTCCTCCCATCCCTGCAGATCTTGCAGCTTATAAGTAGAAGGACCAAGCTTTGAGGCAATCTAAAAAGGGCCTACCCACAACTGATGGAACTTGGTATGCTTTCCTTTCTCATCATGGGGGTGGTCCCACTTGAGGACTAAGTCTCCTACTTCAAAGTCTTTTGTACCAGCTTTATGCTTGTCAAACCATATCTTAACTGAATCTTGTTGTTGTTTAAAGCGTTCTTTGGCTTTAGATTTGGCTTCCTCTGCTTTCAAGAGATTATATATTCTTATTTGTAGAACTTCATCATCCGACTCCCTAGACTCTTGAGCTAGTATGGAAGATGGTAGCATGATATTGGGAGGAAGGATGGCTTCTTTACCATAGACAAGGGTATATGGAGACACTCCAATCGCAGACTTGGGGGTGACTCTATCAGCCCAAAGGGCATTTGGTAATGCTGAGTTCCAACTCCTCCGGTTCTCTACCAAAGTCTTCTTTAAAATTATAATCAAATTTTTGTTAGAGGACTCAGCTAAGCCATTTCCTTGTGGGTAGTAATTAGCAGAATAATGCAATTTTATCCCTTTATCATGAGCAAAAGCAGTCAATTTAATTGATGAAAAGTACTTGGCATTATCAAAAACTAACAAAATTGGAACTCCAAACCTGGTCATGATGTGGTATTGTAAGAAATTGATGACTTCGTCTTCATTTATCTTGCGTAGTGGGATAGCTTCGACCCAGCGGGTGAAATAATTAGTTGCAGTAAGGATGTACTTGTACTGCAGGGAAGAATTTGGTTTAATTTCTCCAATAATATCTAGTCCCCATTGCTCGAATGGTTCTGTAATCATCACTGGATTTAGAGGTGCGGCTGCTTTAGGCTGTCTCCCACTACACCTTTGGCAAATATCACACTTTCTAACATGTGCGTGTGCATCCTTGAAGAGTGTAGGCCAGTAGTAACCGACTCTAAGGATTTTGTGGGCTGTAGTGTCACCTGAATAATGTCCCCCAACTGGACCGTCATGTAATTCCGACATTACTTTCTTCGCATCTTCTCTTTCTAAACATCTGAGGAGAACCCCTTCATAATTCTTTCTGAATAATACTCCTTCAACAAGTTGATAGGAGGCCGATTTAAGACGTAGAGCTCTTCTTTGTTTGGAATTCCAATGTTCTGGCAAAATCCCTGACTACAGTTAATGCACAAGGCCTCTATACCAAGACTCAGGAGTTGTAAACAAAGGACATACATCCATTACCTGCAATTCGGCCTCATCCTCCCATGCTTGCTCTTCATTGTTCCTACTTTCAGTCATCAGCTTGCACAATCCTTGTCCTTTAACTATAGAGGCTTGTTTGAATTCAAGGGCGTATTCTTGAAGAGCTGTTACCCAATTGCCCCTTTTCTCTCCTAACTCCTTCTGTATGAGAAGGGATCTTACAGTTGGGTAGGGGACTATTACCTTGGTNATTCAAGGTCGTATTCTTGAAGAGCTGTTACCCAATTGCCCCTTTTCTCTCCTAACTCCTTCTGTATGAGAAGGGATCTTACAGTTGGGTAGGGGACTATTACCTTGGTTCGATTTTTTAATATATAAGGCCTGAATTGCTTCACTGCCTTAAATACTGCGTAAGCTTGCTTATCAATGGCTGGGTAGTTTAATTCAGCCCCTTGTAGCCCAGTGCTCATAAAAGAGATTGGGAATTCATCACCCCCATCCTCCTTTTGCGTAAGCACAGCTGCCAGTGAATCATCGGATGCAAATGTATACATAATAAAGTATTTATCAAAGTCTGGGCTTTTCAGGGAGGGCGCATGTGCAACAGTAGTCTTGATTTTACTGAAAGCATTCTTTTCAATTTCAGTCCACTTAAATTGTGCATTTTGCTTGACCATCTGCTACAACGGCTTAACAGTCTAAGCAAAATCAGGCACAAACCTTCGTACGAAATTTATGGTTCCCATGAAGGATTGCATCCCATTTTTATTGTGGGGCAAGGGGATTCGTTCAATGGCTTTGATTCTTTCTGGATCTATAGAAATTCCTTTCTTTGAGACTATGTGTCCCAGTAACTTGCCCTCCGTGACCGCGAATACACACTTCTTAGGATTGAGGGAGATGCCATATTTCCGGCAGCGTTCGAAAATTTGCTTTAGGTGAAAAGCGTGCTCTCCCCTTTTCTTCGAGAATATTGTAATATCATCAAGGTACACTACAGCACTTCATCCAATTAGTTTGTGGACAACTATATCCATATCTCTCTGAAATGTCGCTCCAGCATTAATCAGTCCAAAGGGAATCCTTCTATAGGCAAAAGTTCCCCATTTGGTCCTGAACGTTGTCTTTAATCTGTCTTCTTCGGCTACCAATACTTGATTGTAACCAGAGAATCTGTCTAATAATGAAAACAGTTCGGAACCTGACACCATTTGTAGCAGCTGCTCCATGGGTGGCACAGGATAATTATCTTTGTCCGATGCACGGTTTAAGTTTCTGAAGTCCACACACAGTCTGATTTCTCTCGACTTCTTTCTGACCGGTACCAGATTTGATACCCACTCAGAGTGTCTGACTTTAAAAATGATTCTAGCATCCAATAATTTCTTTACCTCACTCTGAATTAGCGGTTCCAGTTTTGGATGCATTTTCCTCAAGGGCTGCTGATATGGCTTGATTCCAGCCTTGATGGGAACAACGTGCTTGATGATGTTGGTATCGTATGTCTTTAACTCTTGGTACGTCCAGGAAAAGACATCTTTGTATTGTTTAAATAGACTGATGAACTTGTCTCTTTCTGTTGGCGAACAGCATTTGCCGAGCTTCACGAACTTAGGAGCCGTTTCAGTCCCCAAATTTATCAGCTCGAACTGTAGAGTTGAGCTGTGAGTCTTTACGTTGGCGGGTGTCCTAAACTTTTCATTCAATTCAAACATCTTTTCTAACGTCCTGACCCCTTTAGGGATGAAATTATCAAATTTCATCTCGGCTTGGTGTTCTTCATCATCAATAATCGCTCCTTTGAATACCTCGTCGTTTGTTAAACATTCTATAATTTGCTGGTCATCATCGAACACTCGCAGGTTGGTAATCATATCAGGTACTGAAGGCCTGAAAAGCAATTCAATAGTACATCGATTATTTGAGGGTACAATCCTAGTGGCCGAAGTGGCTAATAAGTCAGCTGCTGCGTTTCTAATTCTTGGGATTGAAATAATGTTGAATGCATTAAAACATTTAAGCAGTTCCCATACCTCATTCTGGTAAGCTTTCAAGTGAGGATAAATACAGTGGATTTGATTCCGGATTTGTTTCACAATAATTTCAGAATCCCCAAAAACTTTTAAATTACTTACCTTCAATTCAATTGCTTTCTTGAGTCCCTGCACCAGTGCTTCATACTCAGGTGTATTATTAGTACACTCAAACTCTAATCTACATGACAGGAAATGTTTATTCTTCTGTGGATCAATAAGGACATAGCTGGCCCCTGATCCTTCTAATGTCTTTGAGCCATCAAAAAATAAAGTCCAAAAATCACTAACTACTGAATGTATATCTATTCCTACTACTAAGTCTACTATTTTACACTCAATCTTATCAGCCTGCGAGAATCGAAGGAGATCAGGCTGGGTGTCAGATGGGTTGCTGGCTTCTTCTGCTTGATAATTCCCTGGTTCCAACTCAAGAAAATAGTTTCCCAATACAGAATCCACTGGTATATTCTTTTCATCCAGTTGAGTAACATTGTACTTCATGTGGGGTTCTCTTAGAATTTTAATCTGACTTGGACTCCCTTTGTATGGAAACCACAGATGCGATCAATCTGAGGTGAAATATCCATTTAATTTGGCTAACCAATCTCTGCTCAGGACTAGACCATAAGCGTCTGGTATATCAGCCACCATGATGTTAATAACTTGGCATACTTTGTCAATGGATTCCAGACGGATTAGGACGTCTTCCATCTCACCAATTACCTTAACGTTTGTCCTATCCAACTGAACCACCCTCCACTTGGTTGGCTTTGGCTGCCCATTTATCTTCTTACATACTGATATGGGCATGACATTAATGGACGCCCCTGAGTCTACCAGACAGTTGTGTACGTTATGATTAAAGATTTCAAACGTCAGGAGGAAAGGTAGATGTTTAGCTTTAGACTGACCTCCAACACTGGTTTCTCCAATTTCTTCTTCGTCCCGAGGTTGATTGTCAGCGGGCAGCTTGTCATCTGATGCTTCAAGTGCTTTCAACAATCTCTCCTTTTGATGTGGCACTTTACACATTTCGAATAGTGGAACATTCGCCTTTACCTTTTTTAAATCCTCCACAATGTCATAATTCATCGGCTGTCCAATGGGATGGGGTTTATCAGCATTTCTTTCACTTGGCTTGGCTGTTGTATCATTCTGTCTAGGATTTTGGCTGGTAATTGTGAATTCTGGAATCTTATCAGCCAAGGCTTTACTTTCAAACTTCTTCTTAACATTTCTCTGCAGCCTTCTGATCTTTGGAAGAATAAGATTGTCGTCCTTAACCGTTCCTTTGCTTCTTGTGGCCACGTTGGTTTCCATAACGCCCTCATATCCCTGAGTGTTTCCTTCTTCAGCATCAAATAATGAGACAGAATTCCATAAAGCCAAGGTTTCCTCTTCCTACTCTTTATTAGACGTAGAGGTAGAATTTTCTTTTCTTTCTTCATCTCCCTCTTCTGTTAACCTAGAATCCAACAATTGATTCATCACCAGCATCATAGAGTTTATCCATTGCGGACAATTCTTTTCAGAGTGTGGCTATTGGTGGAAAGTGCAGAAATTATCCATGCCGACCTCTATTAGATTCATGGATGCAGCATTGTGAGGAGGAGGATTAGAATGATCCTTATCCTCTCTTTTCTTATAATATGGCCTATAAAACTTTTGCGCCTCCTTTTCTTTCTCCATATCTATGATCTTGTTGGAAAGCTTCTGCATCATCTTGGCCATATTTTCCAGATCTGGTGACTTTTCTTCCTTAGGCTTAGTGAACAATAAGGCTTTTCTTCCCGTACCTTTCTCTCCTGATTGTTCTGGATAGTCTTCAATACTTTCTCTTTCCGCTTCCACTACTTCTGCCTCTTCATAGGTCTCTATCAAAGTAGGCTTGGCCCTACCTTTTGCAAACATGGCCAAATCAGGACCTAACGTTGAAGTATAGTACTCAATTAGTACTTTGTCCAAAGGCTTATCTGTTTCAGATAAATTCTTAATATATGCTGCAAACCTTTGTGTGAAGCTGTGCACTTTTTCCTTTTTCTCTATCTTCAATGCACATAGTCCTTTCATGAGGGCAACATGAGTCTTCTGAGTTGCATACTTGCTTCTAAAAATCCTCTTGAAGGTATTCCAGTCAGGGATCGAGTTAGCAGGCAGCCCAAAATACCATGAAGCTGCGGCTCCTTTAAGGGTATGCGGGAACAGCCGACACACTACATCCTCATGCTCCCCAGCCCTCAAACCTTCTATTGCCAAGTATAAACTCTGCAGATGATCATCCACTAGGATCTTCTCATTGGGTTCAAATTTGGGTAACAACTTTTTGAAGGATTGAGGTAGGTCATGTAGTGGAGGTGTTAGATTTAGAGGTGATCTAGCTCTCCATGCAGGTGGTGGTTTTGGTGGGTTGGGTGGCTGGTTTGCATTTACGCTGGCCATGAGTCGGGGTGGAGAGTGAGGGGGTGAACCAATAGGAGTGTGAGTAGGAGAACTGTAAGGGGTATCTGGGCCTTCTTGGTTCAAAGGTAATTCAACCTCCTACAAAGTTGTCTCTACAAGTTCTTCCCAGTCTCCAACCAATACTGAATCTTCTATAATAGGATGGTCTTTCTTCTTGTACTCTCTTCTAGGCAATTTAGGGATAAGTGGCAATCCTCCAATCTTCTTTACATATGCCCGGGTGTGTCTCCTTAGGTCATTAACCACTTCATTACCAAAAGCATATAGATGTTCTCTATTTTCTTCCGGGGTTGGATTATGGAACCCACTTCTTTCGAAACTGTCACCGGTGGAAAAATCTCTGGAAAACTGGTTTCCTTGGCCAGCCATGCACTGGCGGCCCTCCTTCTAGCGCCAAAACTGTTGAGGCATAGAAATTCACAGGCAGCAACAGTAAGGGATTCTCCCCAATCAACGTTCCCAAATAGCCCGTTGACTGTTTGGTATAGGGAATCTGTCCGGCTACCGTAGGTCAAGTAACACAACAAAGGTTTTACCGGTTGCGGCTCGGTCCACCGATTTTTTGTATTTTGACTTAGAAATGAAATGCAAGTGCCTAACTAAATGCAAGGTGATCAGAATACGAGGAGCTGTCACAACGTGATGCGCAGGTTCTTACCTCTCGTCTTAGACTCGCAAGCAACCAAATCACATACAATAAGAAATAAACTAACTATCTAATATATCCCTAGGGAGCAAGGTTATCATTTTGGGTGAGTAATACATTTCGTACATGCACTATGAAGAGTTACAGATAGCTGATACTTCTTTCAAAAACACATGAACAATTACAGATATTTAAACAACCAGATAGCCAATTGCTTTATGAGCAGCATTTATTACTCAGAGTAGAAAAAATCACAAAATATACTGGAAGACATTCAACAAGAACATAGGTTCAAGAAACTATAACAATCTCACAGTCAATGGGACACAGCTGAAAACGAAATAGTTCCCCTTCAACATTGCTCATTTGCACTCTCTCCAACAGGAAAAATTGCAGTTTCCTTTGTAAAACGAAGTAGTTCCTCTTACAAGCAAACATTTACAAGATTTTCCAGGGAAAAAGCCCCTTCTAAGTCCTCTCTTTACAGTATTTAAACTAAAATTATAGAGCGTTTCGTTTTCTCCCAGACGCATCATCTTTCAGTTTCTCAAACGCTTCACATTCCTATATCTTGTTTTTATGCAATCATGAATCACTTGGTAGTTGATTAGTTTTGGTTCGCGCCTTTATAGCTCCGGATTTTTTCCTCTACTCCCCTGGCTTTAGTTACACTTCCGCCAAACGGGTCCGTCTTTCTCTGCACCCCGGTAGATTGACCGGTCTCCTCAAAACCGCCTGCCATCAATCGACAAGCATCATTCAAAAACAACAAATATTAACAATTGAAAACGACTATTCCACAAGGAAATGGCAAGGCGCACCAGCTGCGGGTTTGACAAACCTAGCCTACGAAGGTCAACAGGAAACTCACTGGTGGGAAAACTTAAAGTCAGCAATCAAAAGGAAATAAAATTGGAGGCCAAAAGGCTTTCCCAGCCACAACGATGGACGAGGAATAAGTTGTGGACAAGCGAAACGCAGGCAATAGGGGCTTTAATCGGGAGTCGGATGGATTTGGAATTTGGAAGCCAAAATACTTTGAGAGCTACAACGGCAGAAAAGAGAAGGCTAGAGCCATGCGATGCACGTCGGACGTCGGACGGATTTTCGTTTCGGAAGACAAACGGCTTTCCCATCTGCAACGGCGGAAGAAAAACAGCTTCGGGTCTGCGGTTAAACAAGCAAACGCTCATCGGCAGTTGGAACGATTTGAACTTCGGGGGCTAAAGTGCTTTAGGAGACGCAACGGTGGACGGGAAAAAGGTTAAAACCTTCAATCAAACAAGAAAAGCTCCCGATTCAAAGGAAAAACTAAGTGTTTCAGTCAGCTTCAAACATTTAACAATGGACAGCGACAAGTCATACCCCTGCAACGGTGACCGCAGTAGGCAACTGGTTTGATCAACACGCAAAAAAAAAACTTACAATCTATGGCTCACCATAAAATTCCGTGCAATCAAAATCTGAATCTTGGTCAAGAGCTAAGCTTTGTAGTCATCAAGGATTAAAACACAAACCAACAACTCAAAGGATTCGTCGATCAAAGCAAACTCATGAGGAGGGGTCCTGAATTTAAGAAAATTGGGGAGAAAAGTTGCAGCTGCAACATAACCCAAAGAAGGTCAGAGTGTTATTAGGACATACAGGCTATTACAGAAAATTCATTCGTCGCTATTCAGATATGACTTACCCCTTAGAAGAACTATTAAAATATGATCAATAGTTTGAAATGACTGAGGAATTTGATGTATCTTTCGACACTCTGAAGAGAAAACTAGTCGAAGCACCTATTCTCAGGATTCTAAATTGGTCAGTCGAATTCCATGTACACATTGACACATCCAGCTTAGAAATAGGCATAATCTTAACACAACCAGGGGATGATGGGATGGATTACCCAATTGTGTATAGCAGTAGAAAACTAAACAAAGTAGAACATAATTATTCCACCATAGAAAGGGAAGCATTAGGGATGGTCTTTGCACTCTAAAAATATCGACATTACCTATTAGCGAACCCCTTTGTATTTTACACTAACCATCAAACGCTAAAATATCTAGTAAACAAACCATTACACCATGGAAGAATCTGGCATTGGCTATTACTATTTCAAGAATTCGAATTTGAAGTAGTAGTCCAAGTAGGAAAGCTAAATGGAGGATCCGACCACTTGTCATGAATCGACACGAGAGAGGAATTGATAGGAGTCAAAGATGATCTCCCAGACTCACATCTGTTTCAAATAGAATATGTATCAGTAGAACTAGAAGAAATAGCTCAATTCTTATAGAATGGTCAAGCACCTAAAGGTATGAGCACTAAAAAGAAACAAATCCTGGCAATTAAAAGTTGCACCATATATATAATTAACATATTCTTATATAAAATGGGATTAGATGAAGTACTCCATCGATGTGTGTTAGAAAATTAAATAGAAAAAGTAATGCATGAAGCACATTATGGTCCAGCTAGAGGACCTTTTTAGTCGAATATGACTACTAAAAATATCCAACAATCGGGACTATGGTGGCTGACATTACACAAGGATTGTCAAAAGTTTGTTAGTAAATGTGATCGTTGTCAACGTTTAGGTTGACCTTTACCTAGTACTGAGATAGATTTAATATCGATAAACCCAAGTTTAATGTTTGATATTTGTGCTATCGACTTTATAGGACCATTTCCAATTCCAGCAAGAAGGATAGGTGCACGCTACATCATAATATAAGTGGAGTATGTTACTAAATGGGCAGAGGCAAAACTCGTCAAAACCTGTTCTAGTGAAGTAGCTTCCAAATTCATATATGAAAATATAATTACTATATTTGGTTGTCCATAGACCCTAATCAATGACCAAGGATCACATTTCATCAACAAAACTATTGTAGCATTGATAGACCAGTTCAAAATCAACCACAGACGAAGCACAACCTATCACCCTTAGTCTAATGGGGCAATAGAAGCATTTAAAACAAGAGACTTAACGAAAATTTGCAACACTGACAAATATGACTAGGATGAGAAAATTCCTACTATATTATGGGCATATAGAACAACATACAAGTGATCTATAGACCAAACACCATTCAGACTAGTTTATGGCCAAGAAGCAGTCGTTCCCCTACACTTCCGACAACAGACACCAGTGGTAGCCGACATATTACATATCAATGCTAAAGAAGAAAAGAAGGACCGACTAATGCAATTAGCTAAGCTATAAGAACACCTACTAATTCCTATTTAACACCAAGAAATCCAAAAACAACAACAAAAATCATGGCACGACCAAAATATCAAAACCAAGAACTTGTCAGTTAGAGATCTTGCGTTGTTGTATAACAGTCGGGTGAAAGGAAAACCAAATAAATTGCATACAGAGTGGATGGGACCCTATCTCATTGAAGAAATCAATTCCAACAGATCAGTCCGACTGAGAAAGTTACAAGGCACAATATTTCAGAAATTGGTTAATGGTTCCCAACTAAAGCGATACGAAAACTAAGGAAAACAATCTAAAAAAAAGAAAAGAAAAA
>LPNX011027855.1:328654-347547 GCA_001517045.1 Pseudotsuga menziesii
TACTCTTAGAGAGGAAGTAGCCGCAATCGACATCACAACCATTGGCATACCGACTACAGAACATACAAGCGACATTTCCATCATCATGCACATCAACAAGAGGATCAAACAGTCCAATCAAGCCTTCGTGACTATAGACATAGGGAGAACCAAGACTAGAGTGCATTAAAAGAGCTATGAATAGAGTGTCCTTTGCCATCAGATCCGCCATTAATACCTCCATCAATAATATTGCCGGCTGCGCCAACTATAAATACCACATCAGACGACGAATTCATAGCATTTTACGAAGAGCTTGAGAGACAGAGTTACCAGACCTTTGAGAGAAATATACCTGTGCAAAAACCTGAACTTACGATCGACAAAATGGCACCAAAGAAAACTAGATTAGTGACCAACAAAGCAAAGGAGTTGCAGTCTGCTGCAACTCCGTAGATGAAAAGATTAGAGAATATTAGTAAGGAAAAAGTCCAGGAAACTTCTTGGGCGAGATTATGGGAAGAAATTAAGAAATGGGCATATGTAGACAGAAAATTGAAGTAATTTCTAGTACGATCATGAGCTACATTAACGCACCTCTCATGGTGAGCTTCAGTGGGATGAAATAAATCATCGCAAAATTTATCATTAGCCAATACCATAATGGGAATTTCTACTTTAACATACCTGTTGAGATATTCATAAAAATCATTTACAAACTTACATGGCTCTCTAACAAAGGCACACATGTCCCTGTTGGTTTCAAACCTGATTTGGTTGAAAATCTAACAGGTACATCGACTAGAAAAAAATCTAAGGGACTAATAGTCGATCAAATCAAGGCCACAACACCCAATATTGTCGCCAAAATTGCGTCCACAGGTCTAATCGTTACATGGAGAGGGTGTCACTTGAGGCTCGACATGTTCGAAGCTATTGATTCTATAGTAAAATTAGGGAAAACCTACTGTTGGGCTCAATATGTAGCCGACATGATAAAAAACATCTGTGAAAAGTGTCAGGAAACAAGAGCAGTGATCAAATTCCCTTATGTTCCACTTATGTCCTGTCGAAGATAAACAATTCCTGGAACCTCCAAGATTCCATATGTGGCGTTTTAAGCAATTTTCAATGGATCAAAACTCATAGGAACTTGAAGCAGCCAAAGTGTTTCTAGACAACTGGTTTCAAAACTTAAAGGTCCTAACATCCAGATGGAGGGTGCCTCAAAACATTCAAATATCTCTGCCATTGACAACGCACATTCAGTTGGAGCTCGACCATACTGTATTCTGGTACATGTAGGGAGATCCAACGAAGGGTAAACACCTTGACTACTACCCAACAGTCGAGGATATTTTTAAAGAGTTGGATCGACAATCCAACACTAAGATTTCCATACTGGCTGTTACGAAGAAGACCAACCAACCAATTGTGGATCCGCTGACTGGCCAAGAGAAAGAGGAATACTATGAAGTACACCTGAATATCAACACTTTCACTTCAGAGGACACCCCAACAGGAGAGAAAAATACTCTTTGGATTGTAACGGTACCACAACCACAACTAACCCTTATACTAACTGTTATATTTTTATCATGTAGTCAATATGATGTTGGGATCTTATCTGAGATTATAACATGCACAACAATAATCACAAGAGATAAGAGACACAAAGAGTTTTCCTCGGGGAAACCATAAAGGAGAAAACCCTGCAACTTCCTCAGAGATAGAATGAGAACCAATGGAAAAATTAAAACCCAAAGACAAAGATGATCTTCGACAGCTGTTCTCTCTCTTACTTGTGCGAGATCCTCTTTTCTCACTCATGCACTACATTTGAGCGAGTGTATGTTTTAAATAGAGAGTCTCACTCTCTATTTATACTATTTTTCCACTTGACAATTACTTACCAGGGCCGACCTCACTAGGAGAGTCTAATAACCCTAGTACCACTCAATTGTGGGGACTATTTCAATGACTTACAATGGAGGGTTAACCTCTATGACTTTACATGAATTTATTATATCAATGATTCTCCTGATAGGAACATCGGGGTACAATGAAATACAATATAAGATATAAAAGTGAATACATTCCAAAGCTACAAATACATCAGCACTCCCTCTTAACTAGGAAGGCATTCTCTTGACACAGCTCATCAGCACAAGTATTCATCTCTAGATCATCATCAAAACTGGGTCATCATCAAGTTGGATCATCATTATCATCACTGCTCCTGCTATCTCGATAAAATGGTGCTATCTCTCAATTCTACTCATCATAGGAAGTTCTACAGATCCAACCCTTTTTCATGCTGGTTGTAGGCCTAGCCTCCATATAGGTCTTCATATTCTACAACACTTATATCTAACCATGGGAGGAACACATCCTGCAACCATGTCAGAAGGGATCTGCACTTACATCTGACCATGGGGGGAACACATCCCGCAACCATGTCAGAAGGGATTTGCACTTACATCTGACCATGTGGGGAACACATCCTACAACCATGTCAGAAGGGCTTTGCACTTACATATACCATGTGGTGAACACATCCTGCAACCATGTCAGAAGGGCTCTGCACTTATATTTGACCATGTAGGGAACACATCCCGCAACCATGTCAGAAGGGCTTTGCACTTACATATGACCATGTGGGGAACACATCCCGCAACCATGTCAGAAGGGCTCTGCACTTACATATGACCATGTGGGGAACACATCCCACAACCATTTAAGAAGAGATATGCACTTACATCTAACCATTTGGGGAACACATCTCGCAACCATGTCAGAAGGGCTCTACACTAACATCTGACCATGTGCAGAACACATCCCACAACCATGTCAGAAGGGTTCTACAATTACATTTGACCAATGTGGGGAACACATCCCATAACCATGTCAGAAGGGATCTACACTTACATCTAACCATGTGGAAAACACATCTCGAAACCATGTCAGAAAGGCTCACGGACTCATCACTTCCCTTTGGAAGGAACCTCGACATGGAACACAAGATTCTCCCTGAAGTACTCAAACTTCACTCTGGCTAATGGCTTGGTCAACACATCAGCTATCTGTTCATTCGTCGCAACATACTAGAGCTTCACTGCTCCTCTATGCACCATATCCATGATATAGTGATATTTGATCTCGATATGCTTCGACTTGTCATGGAACACTGGGTTCTTCACACAACTATGGCTGTCGCAATATATACAAGTAGCATCCAACTGGAGATCAAACAAATCAGATAGTAGCTTTCTCAACCACATTGCATCACAACTAGTCGAACAAGCTACGACATACTCTGCTTCATGTGTATTCAATGCCACACATGACTTCTTCCTTCTAAACCAAGAGATCACACTTGATCCCATACTAAAGTCACAAGCTGAAGTGCTCTTCCTATAAATGGCACTGCCTACCCAATCCGAATCCACACAACCTTCCAGGTTAATCTTTTGATTTGCCTCATACTTGATCCCATAATCAACTGTACCCTTCAAGTACCTCAGAATATGCTTTGCAACAATCAGGTGAACATGTCTCAGATCCATCAAGAACTGGCTCAATGTGTTCACAACAAAGAAAATATATAGTCTCGTATTTGTTAGGTACATCAAGGACCCAATCATTTGATACATCGTGGCATCAACCGACTCTAATGAAGCATCACTGAATATATTCATGTTCGATGTGATAGGTGTGGTCATGGCCTTGCAGTCCATCATCTCGAACCTCTTCAGGATATTCACTACATACTTCCCTTGTCCCAAGGAGATTCCATCCTTATTCTGCCACACCTCCATGCCTAGAGAGTAGTGCATCATATCCAAGTCCTTCATCTCGAACTTGACAGCAAGTCTCCTTCTTGCAACTTTAATGAGTACCTCTTTTCTTTTAGGAGAAAGTCATCGACATATAACAGGAGCATCACTGGTATTCCACCTTCAATCTTGAAGTAAAGGTTGGAATTTTCTTTACTCTCAGTAAAGCCTAGAGCCATTTGTAAGTTTTCCATCATGTCATACCATATCGAACCTCAGGATCTTCTATAGTCACTCCCTCTAAAGCGGAACATCATTCTCCCTCTGCCTTTCATACTCTATGTATTGAAACATTCTGTATTAGAGTGACAAGTAGCTTCCTCTACTATCCATTTAGGGTCACTAGATACCAAGATCCTCTATCTTGAACCTTTTCAAAAGTTGTTCTTGTACCCATCTGTGAGCTTGTCATCGTCTATAGGATTTCATCTTCAACCTTGTAGCAAAGGTTAAGATATTCATCACTCTAGCTGATCTTCAAGCTCCTCATGTATGTGTTATCCCATGGGTGTCTTCTGACCTCCTCCGAGGCCTTCTCTAATTTGCACACATGAGTCTGCCTGTCATGTGCCTCAACTGCCACTGGCTACAAATGTCTCTTCATAGTCTATGTATTCTTTCTGTGAGAAGCCTCATGCCACGAATATTTCCTTGTATCCTACGATGTTTTCATCTATTGCATGCTGGATCTTGTAGATCCATATGGAAGATACTATAGACTTCCCTTCAGGTCTCGATACCTCATCCTAGACATCGTTCTTCTTGAACTGGTGCACTCCTTCCCTTTCTTCTTGGCTATTTCTTCATAGCTGGAAGTTTATACATCAATGATGTCGCGCAACAGTGTCACATAACTGCACTGTTTATGAGATCTCTTTCTTTCTTTGAAAGTATCATCATATTATTCTTCATGTTGGATTATTTCTCGAACTGTCGTCACTTGTTCTTCAGAGCAAGTCTCATCCTTCTTTTCTTGTAGGCGATTTTACGCGCTATTTCCTACAATTCAAATGCATTAGTTGTATGGTTTTAAACATTTCATAAGGCATATTCATAATGGAAAATTGTTATGCATAGATATATAATCATGCAACTATTTTAGCCAATACAACATTCATCCATATCTCACGGAAAATTTCTAGATTCCTTCCATCTCTACGATGACATCATTGAGATTGTGCACTAATACAATATGTCAACAAAGAGGTTTCATTCTAGATAAGTAGCAATGGAGAGTTGTATATCACCATGGGCTACCTACCCATCACATGCATATTAGTAGTATACTATCATTAATGCAAACATTTTATCATGCATAACACATCAAATGAATATAAACAAATGCATAACAAAATAATATCATGAAATGACAATTGAATACTTATCTTTATTCGTTTCGTGGGTAGAATCCTTATGGATCCTTCAGCTTCATCATCTTATTCATTCATAACAACATCATTTCTTATCCAAATGCTAAGATGGATAAGAGTTTCTTCAAGAGTTGAGCCCTTTGTATTCCTCATCGCTTGAGGGATCTTCTTTAGATCATGAGAGCTTGATCTTCAGTTGCTCCCATTTTCTCTTCTCTTATTATGAGTCGGTCTTCTTCTTGTGTGCACTCTTCCCAGAGTCTGTTGAAGGTAATCACTTCCTTCTGGCACACATTCCTCAAATTAATTAATCCCATGATCTTGGGAGGCCATTCAAGGTGGTTATAAAAATATCTTATTCTTCTTCGATTGCTTTGTCATAGCATCAAACACTTCCTTTTGGTGTCTTCAAGGATGAAACATGAAGGATGAGATTATATTTAATAAAATCTGGAATGATTCTCTTGGCTCTATCCTTAGCCTCATCTCCCTCTGGATCTTATAACTTCTTTACTGAAATACGGATCTAAGTCAATTTCTTCAAGGATCATGGAGTTTCTATACTTCTTCCGATTATATTCTTCCCTTCAAAATAGCTTGGTCAAGGAATCAAATATATTTAGGGAAGACACTTGTGGTATAAGGTGATCCTCTTGGCCTTGACCAAGTTCTTTTTGTGTAAGGATTTAGCCTCATCTCCCTTTGGAACTGGAACCTCTCAACTTATGTAGGTGTCCAATTCATTTTCTTCAAGCACCAGTGAGATCCCATACTTCCATGCTTGGAATTTCTTAGCTTCACCAAGATTGTCATCAAGCTGGTGTGATTAGTCATTTTTAAATGAGAACCTCAAATGTAAATATCAAAAGATTAGATCTTACCGATTTGAGGTGTCCATCCTGGTTCCGAATCTGATTGATCTAGTGTTTGTCAGAGAAACCCTAATTTTAAAAACTTGGAATATTTTAGATCTGATTGGATATAAATACATGCCTCCTCAAGGAGAGTTGAGCAGCATACTCATTTTCCCAAAACTCTGATCAGAACTACAAAATATCTAATGTCTTAGTTTTCTTCAATTTCTTCTACAGAATTGCTTGATATTGTTTCTGCAATATATCCAAAAGTAATGCTCCTATGTGTCTGAAAATTTGCACTGAGGTAGCCCTTTATGTCCTATCTCCAACACCATAGGTTTGATCATAATTTGCTTCACCAACTGGGACTTATGAGAGTTTTCCCAAGGTGACGTATTTCGGGACTATTCAGCATAGCGAACTTGTACAAACTTCCACATGTCAGTGTTTCACCTTCGGGGTATAAAACTTTTATCACAAAAATTAAAGTCTGTGAACTATCTAGAACATCTTAAAAAATTTCATATGGACCTTCATATCCTGAGATATAGCAATTTTACCTAGGTGTCATGTTTAGGGATGAATCCAAGGAGAGGTTGGAACCCTGATTTGGAGGAATCATATCTCCCAGAATATTGCTAATCTGGGGTTGAAAATATTAGAAAGGGTACATCAGGAATTTATATTCAGCCTATAAAGGTTTTAGATCCTGATCCTTCTCCAATATACATATAGAGAATGTACCAAAACTACTAGTTTTATTATTTTAGGGTTTTCAGGTCCATGGTCAAATTAGGGTTTGACTTTCCCGGAGTTTTACCCAACCAAAAATTTTGATCTTGGTCTCTAAATTTCAATTTTGAGGAGGATATAAATCCTATGCTGGTCTCACTAAAACATTACTCTTCTGTGAAAAGCCCTAATTTCCCGCAATAGTGATAGTCAAACACTGAAAATGCCCGGAATCAAATTCTGCTTTGACAGGAAGATGCACCCTTCAATGGAGAGTTATTATAGCCTCCTTTTGCTGATGATATGTTGAGAGAGACCCAAAAAGTAAGAATCCCTAGATTCTGCAGCCACACAGTGTCTTTTTCTCAGGTTAGCTTTGATACCTTGTTATATTTTTATCATTTAGTCAATATGATCTTAGGATCTTATCTGAGAGAATAACTTGCACTTCAATAATCACAAGATACAAGAGACACAAAGAATTTTCCTTAGGGGAACCATAAAGGAGAAAACCCTATAGCTTCCTCAGAGAAAGAATGAGCACCAATGGAAAAATTAAAACCCAAAGACAAAAATATGATCTCTGACAACTGTTCTCTCTCTCACTTGTGCGAGCTCCTCTTCTCTCACTCATGCGCTACAGTTGAGTGAGTGTATGTTTTAAATAGAGAGTCTCACTCTCTGTTTATATTAGTTTTCCACTTGACAATTACTTACCAAGGTTGACCTCACTAGGAGACTCTAATAACCCTAATACCCCTCAACTGTGGGGACTATTGGCTCGACTTACAAGGGAGGGTTTACCCCTATGACTTTACATGAATTCATTATATTAATGATTCTCTCGATAAGAACATCGGGGTACAATGAAATACAATATAAGATATACAAGTGAATACATTCCGAAGTTACAAATACATCAACACTAACCGAACAACAAGAGGATGAGGGTGAATAAAAATACAAAGAAACAAAGTTCGACAAACCTAAGTATGCTCTAAAAAAACAAAATATTCAACAATTAGCTCAAGAAATATCAAAGTCATAGAAGCAGAAATATAGTCCCGCAAAAGGGGAAGGGAAGCACAAAACAAGACAAGAGTCGCCACCCCCCTGAAGTTGACCCTATTGATTTAACTTCCACCCCTCCACCCCCATCTCTAACTAGAATAATAGAAGAAGAGATACCAAACCTGACCACTGTCACCCCGTTAAACCTCTATAAAGATATAATACCTAAAACTCTCAAGAAGAAAATTGATAAAGATGTTGACCTGCAACAATTTATCACCAACGTACCCAACCTTTTTCGCAATGCCCAGCAAATAAATACCATGCACTCACTCACTGAGTCAAGCTCCGCTCAACGACTTCTCACCCACCAACCCGACCAAGTTTCTCCAGAACTAAAAGTTGTGGGAACCATTAAATCCTCATTCATACGAAACCCCAAAAAATCATCTCAAGTTGTCGCAACTCAAATTTCATCATTTATACCATCTACTAAAAATATTCCACCCCTGGTTAATGAAGTAGACAAAGGATTAGTTGATCTTGATACAAATTATCAATTAGAAACACTGGAAATAGATCAAGACATAGACAACCTCCTTGAATCTGAAGAAATCAACAACCCGTTCGACTTGTAACCTGAAGTTGAAAATATTATGCCGACAGATTAATTTCCAACCACTCCATCAACCCCAGATCATCCACCATCACCTACACCACCATCAACGCCTGCTCCACCTCCAAACCCAGATCTACCGTCTGCACCTCCAACAGATGCAAAACCAGCCACAAACCTCGGTCCTGATATACAACTAGTAAATCCCAATGCAACAGATAATTGGCTGACAGAAATCCAACTAAAAAAATAACAACCAACAGAGGAACAACATACAGAACAACAACTACCCGAGACACTACCAATAAGAGCATAGGTTGCACATCATTCCCGACATAAAATAAAAATAAAAGAGGAAAAGAAGAAACAACATGAACAACAGCCGACACAATCAACATTACAACAGGTACCGACAGTTATCTACCTACATAAGATAGGCTCACCTACTACAGTTGAGATACCAAAACTCAGGGATGGAGAAGTGGATCAACTGTTGGAATCCCTCAACAAGGAAGCAAGGATAAGAAAATAAAGAAAAAAAGAGAAAATTGAGAAACTTAAAGCAGAACAAATATAAATTTTGACAAAATGCAGAAATTTAACACAAACAGTTTTACCAGGAGCAACAGAAACCGACACTGACAAACCACTGGAAAGAGATTATCAGTTGTTTGAAAGTGTCGTTTCCAACCTTCAGACACAATTACAGACAAATGAGGAACAAGCAAAAGAAACTTTTGTCCTACTAAAACAACAATTTACAGCATTTTTCGAAGCATATGAGGTACTTATAAAAGAACATTTTGAGGAGTCCACTACTACAGAAGAAGTCTTGAGAAATTGGTATATGTATTATGGAAAAGTATTCCAACAACTTCGAGAGACGCGCGAGGATATCGAAAAAATGGAGAATCAACAGGGACTTTTAGAAACAATGAAGAATACAGTACAAGATTAGATAGTACTGGAAACAATAAAGTTAGAGAAATTAGAAAAACAAGCACATCAGTTGATAAATCAGGCAATCCTTAGCCTTGACACACTTGATAAGGTTTGTCCACGCATGGAAATATTAATCGACACAACAGAGGAGAAGGCACAATTTTTGGGGCCCTACATGGTGAATATTATAGACCTATCAATACAGGAGAAGATTTCAACCTTGTCAAGCCTTACAACCTTGACCATTGATGTTCAGAAAGCACTATGGAATTGGACATAATTTTAGGATCAACTAGCAGTGACAACAGAAGCCATTGTGGAGATTTGTGTACAGAAACATCCATCTGTTCGATATCACAGTCCATGAGATAAATCAATTCTTAAAAATTACTCCAGATAGTTTATTTTGTGGCCTCCCCTATTTCTTCGAGACGAAGAAAGGTTTTGTTCCTCGAGGAAATGTTGGAGGAGCTAGTCGGTTAAGCAGACTAAACTAGTTATTTGACTAATTAGAGATTAGGTCAGCCTTCATAGGTCGTTTCGGTTGATTGAACCGACAAGTAGTTATTTGTAACTGTTTTGTAATCATATATATAGGCCGTTAAGCTAGATACGAACTTGTTTTGGTTTGATGTATGTATGAACCCACATGTGTTATTGTGTAATATAAAGATGTTATTCAACCTACTATCCTTGTCTCTTGTCTTTGTTATGTTTATATGATCCTTTATGTGTATTGTCAGTAACCTTGCAATCTGAGTGATTACAACAACAACCTACCTACAGACAACTTGGAACTAGACCAATATGAGGGTAATTCCAAAGCCCTAAATGCCATATTGAGTGGATTGAAAAACTCTGTATTTACAAAAGTTATGCGATGCAAGACTTCCAAACAAGATTGGGATAAGTTAAAGACTATCTATGAAGGGTCACAAGTTAAATATTATCTATAAAGGGGCATCTAAAGTCAAAGAATCCAAGGTTCAGACATATAAAGGACAATTTGAAATCCTTAAAATGAAAGAAGAAGAAAACATTGGGGAATACCTTTTAAGAGTAGACGAGGATGTCAATGCTATTAGAGGTCTTAGAGGAATATTAAAAGAAAGAGAAGTGGTTAACAAGGTACTAAGAACATTGCCAATGAAGTATGACACAAAAGTGTCCACTCTAGAAGAATGAGATGACCTTGATGCCATGACAGTAGATGAACTACATGGGATATTCACTGCATATGAGATGAGGACGAGACAT
Source organism: Pseudotsuga menziesii (assembly GCA_001517045.1). Lineage (NCBI taxonomy): Eukaryota > Viridiplantae > Streptophyta > Pinopsida > Pinales > Pinaceae > Pseudotsuga > Pseudotsuga menziesii. The sequence goes on from LPNX011027855.1 coordinate 339,255, forward strand.
AATGAACATTCAAGAAAAGAGGAAGTGTTTAAGCCCTATCAAATAATCAATTAGAGAACCTAGATGATGAAGAAGCCCTCTTCATCAGAAAAATTGAGAAAGGTACTATGAAATATAAAGGAAAGATACACTTGAAATGTTTTAACTGTGGAAGAATTGGAAAATTTTCCAACAAGTGTCCTTACCGAAAACAAGAGGAGGGTGATCATGAAGAATATTGCTATTATAAGTGTAAGGCCATGGATAAGAAGAAGTTTAATAAAAAGAAGGAAACATTCTATTACAAAGAAGATAGTGACGATGAAAGTGAAGATGCATAAATCCTATTCATGGGAATAGATACTCAAACTCAGAATGGTGAATCATATGAAGAATCAGAAGTGGACCTAGAGGCTCAATACATGGTTGATGTTGATGATATGGAAGAATGTAGAATAAAGAACAAGGTTTTAAAAGAAAATATGTCAAAGTACCAAGAAGAGACAAATCAAATTATCATTGACTTGAAGAACCAACTTCAAGAGGCCAAGAATATTGAAGAGGACCTAATAGTGAAGGTGAGAAAGAGATTAAAAGATTATGAAAAACTTGAAAAATAGATTATTCAATTTCGAAAAGGGGTTGATGAAGAATATATCAAATCAAAGTTTGAGAACAGTTCAAGGATTTTAGATGATATTTTAAGTAACCAAAGACCATCAAGTGATAAATCTGGTTTGGGTTTTGAAAAAGAAAAGAATCCAGAATGTTCTTCCTTCACAAACCAAGGCGAAAATAAATCAAGTTATGCTGCTGCACTAAAGAGTGTAGTTAAAAAGGAAGAAAACACGAAATTTGCTTGATCCTCTTATGACAAAAACAGAACTAACGAGGTGTCTAAGAGACCAATGAAAAATAGATATTTGTAGATAGTTTTGGGCCATTGTTACTCTTGTAATAATTTTGGTCATAAAGCACTGAACTGTAGAGCTTATGGAAAGGTTCAAGAATACAAGAAGGATGCACCTAGTAAACCAAAGGAAATAAATCATAACCATTTTGGATCTCTTCAAAGATATGACATAGAGTGTTACAAATGTAATAACTTTGGACATATGGCTAGAGAATGTAAACTAAGAAAGAATGTTTTAGTAGAGGCTCAGAAACAATGGAATAAGATGGAAGTTGGGAAGCATAAAGGTCAAAGATTCCTCAAAGGAAAGTTCTATGGTTATTTCTATTGCTGTCATAAGTTTGGTCACAAGGCTGCTGACTACAGGACCAAGGGAAAAGAACAAAATTTGAGAAGGAAAAAAGATACTAACACATAAGATGATGGAATTCAAGTAAGAAGGACACCCCATGGGAAGATGTGGAAGAAAAAGTCAGATTAAGAAGACTCAGAAGAAACACAAATTTCAAACATCAGTGAGGTATGGAAAGATGATAATTAGCATAATAGTGCCATCGATAAAAATGACATTCATTATGAGGAAAAGCAAGATGGAGATGTAAAAGAATACACCGATGAAGATGAAGATGAAGGTTATGAAGAAGGATATAGTGATTGTGGAATCCTTTTCTAATAACATTAATAGGGATCATATACTCAGTGGGAGTTAAATTCAGAAAATTCCAAATGATATCTAAAGGAAAAATTCAATTGGTATCTAATGTTAAGGTATGATGAAAGCTATCTTCCTAAAAAATAAGAGATGATCAGGGTTAAACGATAAGACTAGTGCTTGGTTGACATAGAGAAAAGATGCATAAAATTGGCTAGAAGTAGATTAAGAGAGACTCAATAATGGAGCAAAAGGAAGCACAGTGATAGCGAGAGTCCATGAATTTATCATTTAGGTTATCATTCAAAGAATTTCTGCAAGAAGGCAAATGAGGATGGTAACTAAGACTATAATTCTTAGAGCAATGATTAGTACCAAGTCCAGTTAACAAACAAAATAGACATGTTGTCAAGTGAAGCATTGATGCACACTTAATATTTTAAATTATAAATCAGAATTGCGATGAAGGAAAGATAGATGATGATCATGAGAGAGGAAAGAATGTCAAATATCATATAGATCATTTTGCATGGTGGACTGAATTCTCTTGGATGTTGATCCTGCCTACTAGGGAGTCTATATTAGAGGATTAAGCATATAGTGTGACTTTCTAGTGGAGATAGAATTATATGAGTCTGTATTTTTTATGAGATGAGGGTTGATACCATCTGCAACAAAGAAGAAATTGGTAACACCATTCACCAATATTGTTAAGTGACTTTAGTGGAGAAGGCCATATCTCTTAGGTTCATTTCTCTTTGTGGAGCAGGGTATTGATTACATGAGGAGTTACCTTCTATAGAGGGCCAAAACTACTGCTGGAATTAGATTGCGAGTCTGCAATAAAAGCTAGAATTAATTGTTGAGGACGGTGTTGCTCAAGGGGAGGGCCCTCCATTGCTCGAAGGGACAAGTCCCTATTTCTTTGGATTGTAGCTAGTGGCATCAAGTTGTGGAAATCGTGGGAATATACAAGAAATTGTGGGGGCCTCAAGAGAGTAAATCTAGTGTACCTAATTTTCCTTCACCACTGTTATAATATGCTATGGGAAATTATAATCTGCTGTGGGAAAGGTGAGTTTACTAGTGATTGACAATTAGTAGAAAAAGTGAAAAGAATAACTACGTGACTAAAAAAATTAGTCACATGATTTTTTCTAAGTTAAAAATGATTAAATTATAGCAAAACAACTAAAAATGACTATTTTATGTTGTTGAAAATGTAACTTTGGACAATATTCTTCTATATATTTCTTGTTGTATTATTATTGTACCTCATTTCAGAGATGTTTTTCCTCAATTCAAAGATGTAATTGATGTACTTTGTCATGTAATAATATCAAGGTAAAACCTTCATTGTAAGTCAGGTAAATAGTCCCCAAAATAATTATTGTAAAATGTATCTTTGAGTCTCCCAAGAGGAAGTCGTCCCAGTTAGGTTAGGAAGTCTACCTTGTTGGGTAACTTGGTCACTCATTGAAGAGTATAAATAAAAAGGTGTACTCTCTCATTTGGACACACAACAAGATCAAGCAAGTTTGCTCCAAAGTGAAGGAAAGCAAGTTCTCTATGGTAGAGAAGAAGAAGAAGTCGTGCATGATATCTTATCTCTTGATTTTCTATATTTTTTTGACATTGTACTTAGTGAAAAATCTATACAGAAGAAGTTGTTGGGTTTTCCCTGAGAGAGGGTTTCCCAGGATAAATATTTGTGTCTCTATTTTATGTTGTACTTGTCTATCTTTCAGTGGTCCTATTTCATTTGATTAAAAACATAACATATTCGAATTAAAGTGCAAAATATAACATGGTATCAAAGCCATCCTGAAAGAAGGCACCATGCAGCTGCAAAACTAGGGATTCCAAGATCTAGCACTTTTCTCCACAATTTATCTAGAAAAGAGGGCCAATTCAACTAGCCTCAAGGAGTTTCATCTTTATGTGGAAGAAAATTCTAAATTGGAGAAGTTTCATTTTTGAACTATTCACTATTGCGGGGAGAAACTAGGGCATCATATTTTTGGAGCTTACATCCACAAATTTTGGAAAAGGAAACCACTGGACAACTCACCTTGAGGAGGCACATCTTGCTATCCAACCAGAAGTTCAAGATTCTTAGTTTGAAAAATTAGGGTTTCTCTATCAAAACCTAGGTTAGCAAGTTCAAGAAGCACTTTGTGCATCTCAAATTGGTAAGATCTAGTTCTTTTCTATTTCCGTTTGAGTTTCTCATATCAAATAGTCAAAATAATGAATCATACCAAACTTGAGGATAAGCTTGAAGGATATGAAAAATTCCAAGCATGGAAGTATAGAATTATTCTTATCTTAGAAGAAAATGACTTGGACAAGTATGCCAATGAGGAGGTTGCCGAACCAGAGGGAGAATAAGCCAAAGCATATCATAAGAATAACATGATTAGAGAAAAGATATGCTTATTCTATTAGGGATCACCTAATCCCTCATGTTTCATCCTTGAAGACTCCCAAGTAGATGTTTGATGCTTTGATCAAACTATTTGAAGGGAAGAACATCCACTAGAAAATGACCTTGAGAAATAAACTCAAGAATGTGAAGATTTAACACCCTCAAACCATCTAGTCTTATTTCACAAGGGTATCTCAAATCAAGGAACAACTTGAGGCCATTGAAGAAAATATCGCAGAAGGAGCAATAGTGATGACTACCTTGAATTGTCTCCCAAGATCATGGGACTCATTCATCCAAGGGATATGCTCCAAGAACAATCTCATAAATTTTAGTATATTGTGGGAGGAATGTGCCCAAGAAGAATCTCACTTGGTGGCGAGAGAAGAGAATATGGGGAACGATGAAAAATCAATCCCTAACAACTCACAGAAAAAAGGATAGTAGCAAGAAGGAGAATCACCCTCACAAGAAGCCTAAAAGATTGCAAAAGAGTCATAAACCTCAAAGGGACTATTCTAGCCTCAGATTTTTATGTTACACATGTGATGAGAAGGGACACTTTGCAATATATTTCCCCCAAAACAAGAGATAAACGAGAACACATAAGAAGAAGAGGTACCATGATCATGTTGGTGAAGATGATGAGCAATCAAGTGAAAGAATAAGATATGATTCTTCAAATGATGAAGAATATGTTTTTATTTCAGCCCTCATAGGTATTGTCACCCATGGAAGAAAAATGATTGGATTGTGGATAGTGGAGCATCCAAGCATTTTACAGTGTTTAAATATTCTCTCATCAACTTGTCAGAACAAGAGTCACCTCATAAAGTGAAACTTGGAGATGACTAGCAATATCCCATAAAAGGGATTGGATAAGCTTCCTACAAGTTGGATAGGGAAACCAATCAAAATGAAAGATGTTCTCTATGTACCTAGATTGAAGAAAAAAATCCTTTTCATCTCAGCTTTAGATGCCAAAGGATTTAGAGTTGCATTTGTTGATGGCCAAGTACTCATGTGGCCAAAAGGAACGTCGACAGATGATGCAACAATAATTGGGGAGCAAGAGGAATTCTTATACAAGTTGAATGGACAATAAAAAAACATTGGTTCAAGAATCCATAGAAGCAAGTGAATTATGGCACCAAAGTCTTGCTCATGTACATTAAAAGGAAATTCCAATTGCAAACAAAGTAGTAAAAAGTCTATCTGAGATTCATACAAATTGTGAAGGCATCTGTAAAGGATGTGCAGAAGGGAAGAATGTAAAGAACCCTTTCCAAGCAATGAAATAAAATCAAAATAAATTTTGGAGATAATACATTCAGATGTATGCATCCCCATGTCATCCAAATCATTAAGCAGGCATACATACTATGTTTCTTTCATAGATGATTATTCTCGTAAATAATGGATTTATTTTTTGAAAAGAAAAGATGAATTATTCAGTAAATTCAAGGAATTCAAAGCCTCGGTAGAAAATCACACTAAAAAGAAAATCAAGACTTTAAGATAATATAATGGTGGTGAGTTCACATAAAAAGTTTCAAATCCTATGTAGAGAATGTGGGATTAAGAGGGAGATGAGAACTCCCTACAATCCTCAACAAAATGGCATTGCAAAAAGAAAGAAGAGAATGATAATGGAAGCAACGAAGGAAATGCTTCATGACCAAGACCTTCCAATGCACTTATGGGAAGAAGAAACAAGAGCTGATGTATATGTACAAAACATAACACCTTACTGTGTCTTGGAAAAAAAGACTCCAGAAGAAGAATTCTCAGGAGAGAAACCAGAAGTCATCCATCTCAAAATATTTGGTTGTCTCGTGCACATACATGTTCCCAAAGAAAAGAGAACAAAACTAGATCCCTTAGGAAAGAAGGGTATATTTGTTGGATATTAGTGACACATCAAAATCATACATAATATAATTCTAGGATTAAATAATATTGAGACCAACAGAGATGTTAGATCAAGGCTCAGCTTACAATAGATCAAAAAATCCACACTGAAATACATGAAGAACATGAAGTCTCAGAGCCATAGACATTGTTATGGAAAAGATAGTCCAAGAAGGCCATGAATAATATGACATCACAGAACCACAGAGACCTATAGATCCACCTTGTGAGAAGAAATATTACAAGAGAAGACCAACATGGGAACATGAAGTTATCCAAGATGCATATAGGGATGGTGCTCTGGATGGAACTTCCAGAGAAAGCAAGAGACCGAGACCATACTCCAGCTATGCAGCACTACTATGTGATATCATTAATGAAGAACCTTCCAACTATGAGGAAACAAAAGAAAACAAATCATGGAAGGATGCCATGATTGAAGAATACCAGTAAATAATGAAGAATGATGTTTGGGATGTGGTACTAAAACTAGAAGGGAAGTATGTAGTGTCTTCCAAATGGATCTACAAGATTAAGCATGTTGTAGAAGACAACATTGAAAAATACAAGGAAAGATTTGTAGCACATGGATTCTCCCCAAAAGAAGGAATATATTATGAAGAGACATTTTCTCCTGTACCATTATACACTTCCATAAGATCTATACTTTAGCTAGCCACAGTAATGAAATGGAAGATACACCAAATGGAAGTCAAAATAGATTTCCTAGATGATGTTGTTGAAGAGGAAGTGTATGTGGAGCAACCAATGGGATTTGAGACACATGACATATAGTCTCATGTGTTCAAGTTAAATAATGCCTTATATGATTTGATGCAGACATCCAAGACATGATATGGCATGATGGATAGTTTTTTGATGAGCTTAGGCTTTATTAAGAGTAAAGCAGATTCCAACCTCTACTTAAAATTTCAGGGTGGAAAAACATTGATACTACTACTATACGTAGATGACCTGTTCTTAACAGGTGAGGATGAGCTCATTGCAGAAACGAAGTGGAAATTTTCCACCGAATTCGAGATGAACGACCTAGGGATGATGCACTACTTCTTAGGCCTTGAGGTGTGGCAGAATTCAAATGAGATATTTCTTAGTGAAGGAAACTATACAATAGATATTCTGAAGAGGTTCGGAAAGATGGAATACAAGGCCACATCCACACCAGTGGAATCAAACTTGAAGTTGTTTCATGATTCTTCTTCAGGGACAGTTGATGCCACAATGCATAGACAATTGATTGGTTCATTAATGTATTTGATGAACACAAGTCCAAACATATGCTTTGTTGTGAACACATTGAGTTAGTGAATGGTGGAGTTGATACATGTTCACCTGGTTGCTACAAAACATGTATTGAGGTACCTGAAGGGTACAATTGAGTATGGGATCAAGTATGCAACATATCATAATATTAACCTGCATGCAAGTCATGTTGATTTAGATTGGTTAGGTAGTGGCATAGATAGGAAGAGCACTTCAGGATGTTGATTCAGTTTGGGGTCTGGCATGATATCCTGGTTCAACATGAAGAAGATGAGTGTGGCACTGGGTACAGTTGAAGCATAGTACATTGCATCTTGTTTAGCTAGTTGTGCAACAATGTGGCTTTGGAGTTTACTGTTAGATTTGTTTGTTCTTGAGATAGATGCAACTTGTATCTTCTATGACAACCAGAGTTGTGTGAAGTTTTATGAGAACCCAATGTTCCATGAGAAGTCAAAACATATTGAGATCAAGTATCACTATATCCAGGATATGGTGCAGAGAGGAGTAGTGAAGCTCCAGTATGCAACGAAAGATGAGCAAACAACTAATGTGTTAACTAGGCCCATAACAAGAGTGAGGTTAAAGTACTTAGGGAAAATATTGGCGTTCCTTGAAAGAGGGAGTGGTGTGGCATGTAGAAGACATAGCCACACCTGGTATTCTCTCCACAAGGTGGAATACGCAGGTGGTTCGAGGGGCGTAATGCATTTGGGCTGGTGTCCACTAGGTGGAAGACATAGATTCTCTTAGGTTGGTCTCCACTAGGTGGAAGAATTAGATGCTCTTGGGCTAGTTTCCACTGGTTGGAAGACGCAAGTGGTCCTTTGTTATGTATCTAATATTACGAGCAATTATTTTAATATTAATGTAGTATTAATTAAACATTGGATCACACCCTTTCAGTGAAACGGTGTATTTTTTACCTATAAAAGGTTTTCTCATCATTGTAATTAAATCATCAATCAATATTCAATTTTACTGTGGTTAATTTCTGGAATTCATGTGGGTTTTAGAGATTTAGTCCGCTTCAAGTGGTATCAGAGCGAGGTTACTATTCAAGCTTCTAGGGCTTCCCTAAAAAATAGGACCTTGTCCTTAAAAAATAAAAGGTAAAAGTAACCCC
>LPNX011027855.1:347769-387781 GCA_001517045.1 Pseudotsuga menziesii
AGAATGGCAAAATTAGAGCTTAACCAACCCCAAGGTTCTAAAAATATTGAGGGTTTACACTCAAGACTCAACCAAATCGAAGGAGAACTACATAAAAGCAAAATCGAATTATCAGAGACTGTAAAAAAAGAAGTCAACGAAGCAGTATCTTGGGAGATGGAAGGTGTAAAAATAAACATCATAGTATTGTTCGAATCTGGGTTAAGTAAACTTGAGCATCATTCGGAAAACACAATTACTACATTAGTGTGCAATATGTCAAAGGAAGACCAACCATCCTCAAATTCAAGGCACCATAAGACAATTCCTCCCAAAATAGGAAGTCCACAAGAAGAGTTCGATAACGATCTCTCTCCAAATCATGAGCAGTCACTTTCTCCTCCAAAAAGGAATGGATATCAAATGAAACCCAAGTTAGAATTGTCAAAATTCAATGGAGACACAAAACGGAGCGTGGTGTGGATCAACAAGGCAGAATAATTTTTTTCCATACACAATATCACAACTGACGAGGAAATGATAAAATATGCCTCTATGCAACTAGAAGAGCGGGCTTACAACCGGTACATGTGGTGGAAGGTTACAACACAGGAAACTAAGCGCAAGTGGAGAACATTCAAAAAATATTTCTTTAAGAGGTTTGAAGATTTAAAAGAAAAAGACTTCTTCGCAAAACTTACCAGATTGTAGCAAAAAGGTGATGTCGATGAATACACCGACGAATGGGAAGCCCTGGAGACACGTGTTCCAGAACTCACAGATAGTCAATGCCTCCAAACTTATGTGTACGGACTAAAACCCTATATAAGAGATGAACTAGAGCTACTAAATGTATCAACCTTGGACAAGGCGAGACGCAAGGCAAAAATCATTGAAGAAAAATTAAAAAAAGTGTGGAACAAAAACCATGACAAAGATAGAAGGTCTATTCCAAATACGAAAACTGACACCAAATACCAGCCACCACATCTAAGGAATGACAACAAAACCACCTTAGAATCCCAACAGATGAAAGAAGGAAAGTGTAAGTATTGCAGAGAGAAGTGGGACCCAAGACACAAATGTTTAAAAAAAGAGGCCACCAAGAACTTATATCAATGTGAAGCAGAAGAAGAAGACAAGTCAAATAGCAATGAATTCGACATAGAAGAAAATCATGACATGGAAAATCCCTTGTCAGATTCAGAAGATGAAGAAACTCCCAAAATATCAATTGCAGCCATAATAGGAATACACCAACCACAAATAGTAAAATTAAAAGGGCATATAAAAAATAACAATGTTGCAGTCCTATTCGACATAGGAAGCACCCATAATTTCATCGACGTAAGTGTTGCAAAGAGGCTTAACCTTTTCATATATCCAGTACCCAACATGAAAGTAATGGTAGCAGATGGAAAGAAGATCGAAAAAGTAGGGAAATGCCACAAAGTTAAGCTGCAAATACAAGACTATAACCTTGAGTCAAAATTTTATGCAGTGCCCTTAGGAGGAGTTGATGCAGTATTAGGAATTCAATGGTTGCAAACACTAGGTACCTACTCAGCAAACCACCAAGAACACTTTATAAAGTTTAAATGGAAAGGAGAAATATACAAATTATATGGGTTCCAACCCCCTCGCACACAAATTGTGTCATCCCACAAAATGGAGAAGCTAATTCGAAAAGGAGCACTAGCATATGTCATACAATACCAGGAGATGGAATTATTAACTTCAGAAGTAGTTAAACAAGATCATCTAGAGATCCAAGGATTAATCCAAAAATACAAAAAAGTATTTGAAGACCTCCCCATGGAGTTACCACCAAAAAGGAAGATCGAGCATGTCATCGAAATCAAGTCAAGATCCAGCCCTGTCAATGTTAAACCTTATAGGTATCCACACCACCATAAGATAGAGATTGAAAGATTAATTTGTGATTTATTGAAATGTGGAGTGATTACAGAAATTCGAAGTCCTTATGTTGCACCAGTAGTACTGGTACGAAAGAAGGATGGATCATTTAGGCTATGCATTGATTACAGAGGACTAAACAAAATAACTATTAAAGACAAATTCCCCATTCCATTTATAGATGAAATGTTGGACGAACTACATGGCACAAGGTACTTTTCAAAAATAGACTCAAGGTCAGGATATTACCAAATCAGAGTAAGGCTAGAAGATGTGGCGAAGACAACTTTCCAAACCCATGAGGGACATTACGAATTTAAGGTAATGCCTTTTGGGATAACTAATGCCCCCACAACATTTCAAGCAGCCATGAATAACCTATTCCAGTCATTCCTAAGGAAGTCTATATTAGTGTTTTTCGATGACATCCTTATATACAGTAAGACATGGAAGGATAATCTCACACACCTAGAATAGGTGCTTTCTATTTTAAAAGAAAATCAGTTCTATGCCAATATGTTCAAATGCACGTTAGGTAAAGAAGAAGTGAGCTATCTTGGACACGTAATATCTAAAGAAGGAGTCAAGGTTGATAAAAAAAAAATCAAATCCATCACAGAATGGCCCAACCCTACTAACATCTCCAAGATAAGAGGATTCCTTGGGCTAATGCGATACTACAGAAGATTCATTAGGAATTATGTGCACAGAACCGCACCCTTATCCAACCTTCTAAAAAAGAATGCATTCCATTGGAATGAAGAAGCGGAAAAATGTTTTGAAGCCTTAAAAGGAATTGTGTCCTCTACACCTGTATTAGCTACCCCATACTTCTCCAACCCATTCGTGATAGAATGTGACGCTTCAGGTTATGGGTTGGGAGTAGTACTAATGCAAGATGAACACCCAATAGCTTTTGAGAGCATGAAATTAAACAAGCGAGAACAATTGAAGTCTACATATGATAAAGAAATGCTGGCAATAATGCAGGCATTGGTAAAGTGGTGACAATGCCTCTTAGGGAGCAAATTCAGGATCCGCACAGACCATAATAGTCTTCAATACCTACTTCAATAGAAAACGTTGTCCACAGAACAACATAAGTGGATAGAAAAAATTGTTGCTTTTGACATGGAAATAATACACAAAAAAGGGAAGGAAAATGTAGTCACAGATGCACTCTCTAGAAAAGATGAGGATATTACCTCTTACTCCATCTCAGTTGCAATTCCAGAATGGCTGAATGAAATACGAAGTGAATACACCAAGGACCCAGAAACAAGCTCTATACTTAACAACTCCAACCGCGACCCCAAGTTTGAATGGAAAAACGATATTCTTTGGTATAAGGGGAGGATTTATTTGAACTCAAACTCTAAATTCAAGGTTAAAGCAATAAAAGAATCCCATGATTCACGAGCCACCGGACATGTAGGATTCTTCAAATCTTATTATAATGCAAGAAGGTCATTTTTCTGGAAGGGAATGCAGAAAGATATCCAGCAATATGTGGCAGAATGCGACAATTGCCAGATAAACAAAAGTGAAAATGTTTTAACCCTAGGGTTACTCCAACCCCTACACATTCCAAACCAGAAATGGGAAGAGATATCAATGGATTTCATCGATGGGTTACCTCCGTCAGAAGGAAAGGACAAGATCCTTGTAGTGGTCGATCGATTAACCAAATTTTCTCACTTCATGGAAATAAAAAAAATAGACACGACAAAACAAATTGCAAAAGTATTTTGCAAAAATGTCTACAAATTGCATGGCTTCCCAAAAGTCATCGTCAGCAATAGAGATGCAAAATTTAATGGAAAATTTTGGAGGGAATTCTTTAAACAAATGGGTACATCACTCAATATGAGCTCAGCTTACCACCCCCAAACAGATGGTCAGACTGAAGTCGTAAATAAATGCTTAGAAGCATATCTACGTTGTTTCGTAACAGATAAACAAAACCATTGGTCTCAATGGTTACACTTAGCAGAATGATGGTACAATTCAACATACCACACCTCCGCAAAAATGACCCCTTTCCAAGCGTTATATGGGTATGAACCTCCAAATTGGAAGGAGTTAGTTTTGAATGATAGTAGTGTTCTAGAAGTAAGGAACCAACTAGAGAAATCCCAAAAAACAATTGAATTACTAAAGGATAACTTAATCATGGCACAGAATTGCATAAGGCAACAAGCAGATCAATGCAGAACCAAAAGAGAATTTGTAGTAGGAGATTGGGTATTCGTAAGACTCCAACCCTATAAACAGGTATCCCTTAAAAGTGGAGGGAAACACAAGTTGGCACCAAAGTTCTATGGACCGTACCAAATTATCCAGAAGATTAGGCAAGTGGCATATAAATTACAGTTACCTGATAAAAGTCGTATCCACAATGTCTTCCATGTATCATGTCTCAAAAAAATGTTGGGTAAACATCAAATAGTACAAACAATACTTCCTATGTTAGATGAAGAAGGAAGGGTCATTTGGGAACCTGAGGCAATCATTGCAATTCGAGAAAGAAAACTCCGTTCTAGAACACTCAAGGAATATCTCGTTAAGTGGAAGAATTTTCCAAATGAAGGCGCATCATGGGAGACAGAATAGTTTCATGAACAATACCCGTCCTTACCCTTGCTTTGAGGACAAAGCATTCTAAAAGATGACGGCAATGTTATGTATCTAATATTACGAGCAATTATTTTAATATTAATGTAGTATTAATTAAAACATAGGATCACACCCTTTCAGTGAAATTGTGTATTTTTTACTTATAAAAGGTTTTCTCATCATTGTAATTAAATCATCAATCAATATTCAATTTTATTGTGGTTAATTTTCGGAATTCATGTGGGTTTTAGAGTTTTAGTCTGCTTCATCCTTGGGACGTAATGTATGTATCTGGGGTTTTCTCTACATGCTGGAAGATGCGTATGCTCCTGGGATGTTCTCAATTGGCTGGAAGACATAGGTTGTTCGAGGGATGTAATGTAGGCATACAAGATGCTCTCCACATGAGATGATGAGATGATTTGGATATGACAAGATGGCAGTAGGAGACGCAGGTGATTTCTCTAGCAATGTAATATGCGGTTATGGGATGTACATACTTGATGGCTTGATCGTAGAGATGATGAAGTCCTAGATTGGATCTAGGCCTACATCCAACATGAAAAAGGGTTGGCTCCATAGAAATTCTTATAATGTATAGATTCACGAGATGGCACTAGTCAATGGTTGATGAGATGAGAGTTGTTGTAGTAGTAATGATGTGCAACAATGATGATGATGTCCATAGATTGTGTCCATTCGTGGTGATGACCGTGTCAGAAGAATACTTTCCTTGTTAAGAGGGAGGGTTATTGAAAATGTAACTTCAAAATATATTCTTGTGTATATTTGTTGTTGTATTATAATTGTATTATTATTGTAAGTCCTTCCGAAGATGTTTTTCCTCCGTTTGGAGATGTTATTGATGTACTTCGCCATGTAATAATATGGAGGCAAAACCTCCATTGTAAGTTGGGGAAATAACCCCCAACATAATTATTGTAAAATGTTTTTTTGAGTTTCCCAAGAGGAATTCAGCCTTGTTAGTTTAGGAAGTCATCCTTGTCGGGTAAATTGGCCACCAATGTAAGAGTATAAATAGAGAGGCCCCCTCTCTCATTTGGACACACAACAAACTCAAGCAAGTTCACTCCGAAGTGAAGGAATACAAGTTCTTTGTGGTAGAGAAGAAGAAGAAGTTTTGAAGGATATCTTATCTCTTGGTTTTCTATCTTTGTTTGACATTTTACTTAGTGATGAATCTATACATAAGAAGTTGTTGGGTTTTCCTTGAGAGAGGGTTTCCCTGGATCAATCTCCGTGTCTCTATTTTATGTTGTGCTTGTTTATATTTCAGTGATCCTATTGCTTTTGATTAAAGATATAACATATTTGAATTGAAGTACAAACTCTAACATTTTAGTCGTCGATTAAAAAATACATCTAAATAATTTGTGAGAGACTTAAAAAATACTTGAAAAAGACTAATTTTTCATTTATTTGGAATAAGAAGAAAATAAATAAAAAATAAAAAAACAGGAAAAAGAAAATAAGAAGAGGGGCATTTCGTAAGAAATTTTTTGTGGTTTGGTTTTTTTTGGGAATAGTCAAAGAGGGCTATGCTTCATGGTAGGCTATGATTCACTATTCCATTTACTTGGCTCATAAAGGAATCTTACCCCAAACTTTTGGACCAGGTGATGCTTCAGTCATTTGGATCTTCAAGAAACTTGTGAATATGGTCTAAGGTGCATTATTTACGTACTTAAGGGTAATATGATCTAATCATATCAGGGTGCATTATTTATGTACTGAGGGTAATAAGATCTAATCATTGTAGGTCTAAGAGTCAGTTATTAAAGGTTTTAAAGAAGATTGAAATTGAATTATGTCTTACGGTTTTGAGGGAATGCTTATAGGACTATATTTTTATTGGAAGGAACCTCGTGCACCTCTTGTAGGATGTGGGTTGCATACGTAAGTTTGATTTGGTATGGAAGGAATTGTTAGGGAATCCGAGGGTTTTTAGGGTTCAGAGTTTTTAGGATGTTTCACAACTTTATTTATCACGAACCCATGTCCGGTACCTATTGTCCAGGATCACACCTCACATGGAAAACTGTATATGGTTTGCAAATAAATTCTTGGTTGCACCTGAAAGTGAAACCTGCCGAATGAGATCCTTTAGTCTGTTGTTCTTTCAAGGTGTGCGATCATGGGTTGGATGATGGATCTTTAAGTGTTGTAGAAGTAAGAATATAGAAGAAAATGCAGAATTGGATTTGTTCTGTACTGGCTCCTTTTTAGAGATATATGATTGACAATATCATGAATATTGAAAGGTCTACAAGTCTTCTTATGGTTCAATCTACACCAAAGTACATCGATATTACACAATCCCTTTTGGATTTTTTGTTTCTTCTAATGGAACATTATGATCCAAATAGAAAAGAACTTATTTGGTGAGGTATATATATGCTTCATTTGAAATATTGATAAGAAAATGTGTAGTACAGTCACTAGAACCAATATTATTGTGTAATTTTATTGACCCTTTACTTAGAGAGAAGCTGACGAGATTTATTTCATTAGCACACTCCAAAGTTGATCATAATATCGCGGAAGCATTTCTATGGAGGTTGGTGTTTGTTAAATTATACTGGTGGTGACAAGTTTATTTCTTCCAAATAAGCATCGTGTCTATACATTTCAAGTGTACTTCTGGAAACATATCTGCTGACTAAAAAATAATATGGAATTAAGCCAATGTCATATTTGTCAAAGTGTTAGTGCAAATGAGGACATAATGTTTTGGTTGAAAGTGAAAGACACACAGAAAGTTGTATCTCAAGCACCAGTTCAAAATTCTGTATCTGTGGTGTGTCACAAAGGGAAACACTTACAGGTTCAAGAGATTACCAGCTCAAAAGTTAGTATATTCACTGTGTCATAAAGAGAAACACACTTCCAGGTTCTAGAGATTATGATAAAGGATTCATGTGAAACGAGAATAAATGAGGGTAGTGTCGAAAAATAAAAGAGAAGGTGCATAGAAGTTTTGAATATAGTGTAAATGAATGTTCTTCTAAAAATGTTGAAAAATCAGACGAAATGGTTGTGGATGTGCTTGAAAAATTTCTCATCTCATTCTTGGGCATTCCTTATTAGATAATTGATGAGACAGCAAGACACTATATTCTTCCTAATGTTTTATATGATTCTTCACCAGAAACAACCAGAAATTTGGCTTCCCAAATAGCAAATGCATTTAAAGCAACTGGGCATGAGATGTTTTCACATCTCAAGCATGCACGAGAGTTCTTATAAATAGATGAAGTTAAGTCTGCGACTCCAATGGTTATTTCCATTTATGTCTTGTTGCGTCCACAACATTGCGAGAAATGATTTTATTTTGGCATAACAATGGTTTAACAGTTGGCCTTCGGTTACTATGTTATACCTCCAGACTTGCTGATGGAGCAAATATCAGGACCCAAAAATATGAGTGATTACCTTTCCTCAAGTCAGAATTTTTTTGTGAAATTTTCCTTCACCCAATCTTGGTTCCTTGATATATGTTGTTTTGTGTTGAAATATCATTTAGTGATAAAAAATGCTTCCAATTGATTTGCAGTGGTGAATCTTACAAAATTTTGACAGGTTTTCTGAAATTGCTAGCTTGCAGCTGAAGCACAATGATGAAGAAGAGGTAATGCAAAGGAACTTGTCCCTAATTGGATTTGATGTAAGCAAACGTCTCTTCTATATTTTAATAAATAGATAATGAAAGAAATTTGATGACCAGATTTGGCCATTTGAATTCCTGATTTTTTCTCCAAGAGATATACACAGCTTTCTTGCATGCTAGAACAAGCTAAGGTACTTGTAGTCTTGTATGCAACAAAGCAACAATCAGAATACCAGTTTGTTTTAGCTTCAACTTTAAGATCTACCTACGTTCTCAATTTGTCATGATATAAGGTTAGGTTTTGTTTGGTTCACTTACACAAAAATCCATTGACAATGCGAATATACCTCAAATCACTGATCAAGGTACACCATCACGAATTGTTTGATATGTGTATACTGCACATGAAGGCCCTTCAACAATTTTTGTATCATTAGCACATCAAACAAGTAGCCAGAACCTTAGGAACGTTTTGAAATTCGAAGCATCCTAGGCGCAGGCATGTTTCTGAAGAGCATACAAAACAACCTTCCTGGTCTTAGTCAAGTAGAATTGCATGTCTTTCATATGAGAATTCCACCGAAAATGTCTAGATTTTGGTAGTTGGACGTGGCCCGTTTCATACATGTAAGACTTCAAAGGGTTGCATATCTAGTTCCCTGCATGGATGTCTACAGTCTACTAGTTTCCCTAATCCTTTTAATGCCAAACTCTTCCATGTAACCTTCCTTACAAAATCCAATGTCGCACATATTGTTTTCGACATATTTCTTAAAATGCTATGGAGCTTTGTATTTGCTAAAAATGGCTGGTGCATTGGATTTGTTGAGCACAATTAACTATAGGTGGGGATTACAAAGGACTGAGGATTTATGATCCACAATACTTGAACACTACTCCTGTCCGCTCATCAATTTCTTACATAGATGGAGATGAAGGAATCCTGCGATATAAAGGTTATCCAATTGAGGAGTTAGTTGAGAAGAGCACTTACCTTAAAGTGGCTTACCTCTGATGTTACTTGCAAGAAAATATGGGAAAGAGATTGATGGTGCTATTATATATTTGTAGGCAGTACCTACATGTATGAAGAAATATCTTGATTTTGATCCTGAAAACTAAACCTTTTGTTTATATTTCAGTGGAAATTTTCCCTCTTACTCTCCGTTAGTATATTGGGAATTTGTTGTTTCCCAACATTTAGCGATAACGGAGGGAGTAATGATATATTATACTATTAAATAAAATCTTCCTTTTTTAGTCTATTTGATGTGAACATTGATTTTTTGTTCATCCAATTTACATATTTTTATTGGCATTTTCTACTCTTTGTTGTTAAGTCAACATTACCTTTTCAATTTGGACACTTATCACCTCAACAACTTCGATGTCTATTATATTGTTGATGTTCTTATTCTGATTCTTGAGTGGGTTTCGATTTTGGTCTACAAGATATCATACAAGCAATGCCTCTTGACTCTCATCTGATGGAGTGCAATAAGTGCACTTTCTACATTTCATCGAGATGCCAATCCAGCATTGAGGGTATGGTAGAATCTTAAAAATATATTTCTTTTCTATTTTTTAACAAATAAATTCACTACCTTAAAATGTTATTGAGAAAAAAATAAATTCACTACCTTAAAATGTTATTGAGAAAAAGGCATTTGACAAGGCTAGTTATCCTAAGCCTTGACTTATTGGAATTTGGAGTTATGTATGCACATTATCATAGTTATCTTAAGCCTTGATTGATTGGAATTTGGAGTTATGTATGCACATTATCATAATGCACAAGTTTGGTCAAAGTCCCTAACACATATATTTTGATATTTTATTACTTCATTAAGCAGAGTATCTTTTTAAAACCTTTACATATTGTATTTCATGTGAAGCAAGTGGATGATAAGACAAATCAAGCAACAAACTTTATGGGTACAAAACAATTAGAAGGTGTATCACATGCACTGCATCTAGTAATTGAGGATCTTTCGATTGGCCCCCATTTTGAGAAATGCCTTGAATTAAAGGCTCATGCTCTTTTATTAGTAAGTGAGTTGGCGATTTTGTTTGTTTGGCTTGTAATCAAGTAGATGGTATTTTGTAAGAGTATTATTTCTTTTCAGTGAGACAAGAACAATTATTTTTTTACTAGGCCTATTTTAATGTTGATTCCCTTACAATTTACATGAATTATTGTTGGTTTGCTCCATTCTATTTAGTTGTGTAAATATGAGGAGGTGAAACAAGCTTGTGAACAGGGCTTGGCTTCTGTCAATTGGAATCATTATTGTGGAAAAAGTGGCAGTGAAAATACAATTAGCAACGAGGAAGTCTATTGAGACTAATGCAATTTTCCCCAAAAAACTATCTTTTTGGAAAATGGCAGGAAAGGAAAATTTCTATTTAGGTAGACTTCATGAAGCACTTGGTTTACTCTTAAAGTGCGAGGAAGCAAATGATGTTGTTGTAATGTAAGGGACATGTAAATAACTTGTATAAATAGTTCATATCTAAATATAAAGCACTTGAAATAATTCTTCATAAATAAGTAACATTTTGCTTGCAAAACATTTTATTTAAACTAAAGAACTAAGCATTACATTTTAAGTTGTAAATATGATGTAGGCCAATCAATTTATATTATCCTAATTTGCTTTATGATAACTAAATCAGAGGGATTCACTTACCATCTTCACACATTGTTCCACTTTCTTTCTTATTATTTGTATATTATTGTCTAACTGAAGTATGGATGGTTTTTTTGGGAGATGCTCCTAGGAAATGCATGCACTTGCTCAATACTAATTTTTCTCTCCACTTTTGGATTGGATGTGTAGGTTCTTACATTTGTTGATATGGAAGGGGGTGAAACATTTAATTCATCATTCATTGGTTATGCAGATGAGGTTCTAGAGGAGTGCATTACTGATGATGATGCCATTCCGATCAAAGGAGTGAAGAGTTCAAGAGTGGTAAGTAAACTTGGTTCTACTCTTAAGAATTAAAGTTGTAACTTTGCACCAGAAAGAGTAGTCATTTGCTTGTACCTTTATTTCCTACTAGCGTTGCGAAGATAATTTATAAGTTATGCGAAATTTATTCAATCAGGTAGCTTGGAATTTCCCAATGATCATTGGTTTTGTGTGATGAATCAAGTTTCCATAATATTAAGAGGTTTTAATGATTACATGCTTGATGAGATGGAATGATCTATGCACAATGCCTTATACATTGTGAAAATGGCATTGGAGTCTAACACAAGATGCAAGCATATATATATTTTTGTGTTATTTGTTTGCTTGGATTGTAGTTTCATAATTGACTTCTTTTTATATTAATATTCATTAAGCGTGTTTCCTCCTTTGCTTACAATTTCATCATTTAGTTGATATACATATAGTTGTTGGTGATGGTGTTGTTGAAGTAGCTTTATCGGTATACGGCTTGAAGAAATTCGCAACCACTCTAGGTTCTAGGAACAACTTGCTATTGCAGAGTTTGTAGAATCTTTTTTGATCATACCAAAGGTGAGGGTGTAACTCCAATCCATGACTAAATAAATGACTAGTTAACCTCAATTAATGACTAAATAAATGACCATTTAAAATAAATCAATCACTAAATAAATGACCAATTAATAACAATCAATGACTAAATAAATGACCAATTAACAACAATTAATGACTAAAACAACGACTAAATATATGACCAAACTGACCAATCAAAGCAACCAATAAATGACAACAAAAATTTAGTCACGTATTTAGTCGCATTATAAGTTACTGTAAATAAACCATTATTAGTCACATGACTAAAATTATTCATTTATATGCAATTTTTAGTAGTTTTTTAGTCATTTATGTCACTTTTTTATACTAGTGGGCGACTTGTTAGTTGGACGTAGATCCCTGTGGAAGGGCATGGAGGATAAACACCATATTGTTGTTGATAAATCTATTATTATCATTGAAGAAGAGTTGCAAAAAGAAAATGTTCCCCGAACTATCATATTGAATTTAATCGCTACTAGGAATTTTACTCGACAAAAATCGTCGTCATTAAAAGAGGTTGTTCACCAACAAAAAAAAGAGAGGAAATGGAAACTCTGGCCATCATCTACAAGTGAGAATATTTATGTAATCATCATTGTTTGTTAATGTAACTTTTCTCCTACAACCATAGTTGGACAACAATTTGTTTTATATAAGCGTAAGCTGGCTTTTTGGGCCATTAAATTTTTCAACCTTAGTTGTGTATATTTATGGCAATTGATATGTTAAATAAAATATGAAACATAGAAATTAAATAAATTTCCAAAACCTAATGAAAATTCTAGACAAATCAATATCAACTCAAGATGTCTACAATGGATGTTAGAATTATTATTAATCCTCCCTTTGTCTTCTTTGACCACATAAAGTCTATTTGATTAATTTTCCTAGCTTAGGAGGTCTCATCACTTCACTAGTGCATGTGGGACATAACTAGTGGATATATGCCACTTACTGCACCAGTCTGCATGCATTTTGGATCTCCAAGGATCAATCCCTATTTTATAGGAACCCAATCAGAGTGCCACTAGCAGTGTCCAGAAGTTGACTCTAGTAGGTCATCAGTTATCCTTAGTTAAACTCTGATGCCCATAAGTCAGATCACCTCCACTGTCTCTGGCGCTAGTTTTGTAGGGAAAGTGGCGCCTTTGTTTACCTACCCTCTTAGTTAATTGATTGTAACTGGTTATTAACTATTTTAGTGATCTGGAGTTGCAATAGTTGGCTATAATGGTGATTTTCTTACTCCTAGTTAGGTCTAGAGTCAGTCTAGGTTGGTAGATTCAACTACTTGATTAGGTATTCGAATTATTCATTATGTTATATTATATATTCACCCATAATGTGAATAATAATAAATGCAAGATTTCTAATATTGTTCTTCAATTATTCTTCTCTTATTTCTCTTGTGCAATCTATGTGAAGACCATTTTTGTCCCAAAATCTTCTTGTCAGAAACTAATATGGTATCAGAGTCTGGTCAGGCTATAACAAAAAAATTATTTCTAGTTTTGTGCAAGTACAATTTCAACAACAAAATTTGAAAATATCAGCCAACTTTGAAGACGTACCAAAACCTCTACATATATTCTTATATGGCCTACCATATCCTATTTGAAAGGTCTTTCTGTGATCTGAAATGGGTTTTTCACAGAATTCAATTGGAGTCTCTGGTTTGAGAGATATGTTCAGTTGAATATCGGAGGTTTGCAACATCTCACGCCCATCCGTACCCTCTATTTTGGCTTGATATTTCTCACTCCACATGATTATATAGGTAAAGTTCCTTACATGATTTGAAATATCCCTTCAATATCTCAAATGTGTCTTTGATGGAATTTGATTTCGTTTACTGTAGAAGAAGTTGTGATTGAATTGACAACATGACATCATTCACATTTTTCAGTTTTTATTTAAGCTTACATACATGATTTGATTTACATGTATAACTTCTTGGATTCAAAGTTGTTCTTGAATTTGAAGAAGAAAATTGCATAAACCTCTATTGTACAACTTCAATATGGATTTGATATTAGTTCCTCCTCTATCATCATTCAACTATCTTGAATGGAAATTGAAGATGATTGTATATATTAAGAGCCATGAACTCTTTGATGTGTCTATTGGAGTTGCGGCAATGCTAGAATCCGATGATGAGAAATAGATTTGGTTCACTAACTGTGATAAAGCATATGGAGCCATGTGTCTGGTCATTCCTCCTAGGATGCACAATCTCATTGATGTTGTTATATTCCCAAGTGAAATTTGGTCCAGATTAGACAAAGAATTTGGCCAGCAGATTGAAGAGATTAGTGCAAAGAATTGGGAGAGCGCAATTGACATATCCTTTCAAGTTATTCCAGCCTCCATTATTTCTCAAGAAGATGAAGTTCTACAAGATGAAGAGATGACAGATTCTTCAACTAATTCAATTCAAAACCAAACTCATTTTGTTGTTGCTCTCAAAAATTTTGAGAAATTTGATGTCTCATGTTTTCATGCAGCTACTACAGAAGAGGAGATTCAGACCTCCATTGTTGAAGAACTCTCCTTCCATCCCACTGAGTCTTCAAATGATTCAATTTGAAACTAGACTCATTTTGTTGTTGCTCTCGATTTTTTTGAGAAATTTGATGTCTCATGTTTTCATGCAGCTACTCCATAAGAGAAGATTCAAACCTCCACTGTTGAATAAATATCCACCGAGTCTCTCACCTTAATTGCTTTGAATTTAGAGATTCAAGACCTCTCAATTATGCTTGTAACTGATCTCATCATTTTTTGTGAGAAAAATCAAGCACCTCAAGGCTCTTTCAAAATTGTTGTTGGAGATTCAATGTTTTCTATCTCTTCCTTCTCAATCGCATACTCATCTCCTCATAGTACTAGAAATGATGGAGACCTCTTGCATTCGCTTGGATGCATGCTCCTCTCATCTAGAGCTGAATCTACTTCACATGGTTCGAAGTATCAAGCACATCAAGACTCATTTGAACCTGATTTCAACATCAAGTTGAATGAGCACTCTCTGTTGCTCTTTTGTCATATTATCTCAGTTGCTTTACGTGGTCACATAAACTCTTATGCAACTATATATGTTCTTGATCAATTTGAGCATATTCTTCTTCTCCCCAAGAAGAAAATACCTCCATACATCTAATCAAGTTCACACCTGATTAGGTATTCGAATGATTCATTATGTTGTATTATATATTCACCCTTACTATGAATAATAATAAATGGAACATTTCTCATATTGTTCTTCAATTATTCTTTTCTTATTTCTCTTGTGCAATCTATGTGAAGACCATTTTTGTCCCAAGATCCTACTGTCAGAATCTAATAATGGGCAAGTTCCTTCTATTTATCTTCTTTTTTAGTCCCATACCATGGGAAATACCATGGGCCATCCAATACCATCCACTGAAATATCATCTTTTTTAATTAAATGACACCTTAATATTATTGCAATTTTAGGCCTAAGTTTCATCCAATAACCATCTGGAATGATCACATGGAAAGGGACATCGCAATTTCAAAAGATATTCTTATTGCATTTTTATTGTACTTTTATTACATTATTATTATTACTCATTCGGGATATGTTCTTGATGTAATTGGTCATGTAAAAGTCTTGAGGTAAAACCTTCATTGTAAGTCCAGTCAATAGTGCCAACACGTATATTATATAAATGTTATTTTGAGTCTCCCTAGGTAAGTCGACCTTGTTTAGAGAAACAGACCGACCTAGTCAAGTAAAATGTCACTCACTTGATGAGTATAAAAAGGGGATGCACTCCCCTCATTTAGGCACACATCTCAGTCAAGAAAGTGGGCAAGAGAGAGAGTGAAGAGGTGTGCTGGAGAGAGTAAGTTACTAATATTGTTCTTGGGGTTGTTAACAATGGTTGGTTGAATTCTATATTGAGGAAGTTTTGTTGTGTTTTGTCCCTTGTGGTTTCTCAGGATAAATACTTGTGTTCTTTTGTGTTGTTTTCCTTGTATTTGTTTCAGTGATTCTATTGCATATGGTTAGGATTTTATCAAGCTAAATGTTTTAAGATCTTGTATAACCATTAAAATTCTAATATGGTATTAGAGATACCCTGAAAGAAGTCTTTGTGCAGGTACAACCAACAAAATATGGAAACTAGGATTTTATATTCCAAGCACTTCCCTAAATAGACCAGTTGACAAATGAGAGAAATCTAACTCTCCCTATGAGGATGCATTTTTCTGTTGAAACAATTTTTAGTTTTGTATATTTTCAAATTTTGACCTATCACTTATGGTGGAAAACTAGGGCATCAAGTATTTTGCAGCTCTCTCCACAAATTTGGGAAAATGAGTACACTGGTAAAATCACCTTGAGGAGGCACATATTTCTACCCAATCAGATTTTAAAGTCACCAAGGTTGAAAAAATAGGGTTTCTCTATCAAACCCTAGGTCCACAAATATAAGTTTTCCAAAAAATATTTTGTGCAAGCATCCAATTGAAGCACTCTTATTGGTAAGTCCTATTCTATCTATTTCCATTTGAGGTTCTCACTCTTATCAAGATGAAAAATAGTACCAAGCTTGAGGACAAGCTTGAAGGAGATGAGAAATTCTAGGAATGGAAGTATAGAGTACTTCTCATACTGGAAGAGTATGACTTAGAGAACTATGTCAAAAAAGAAGTTGTAGATCTAGAGGGAGATCAAGCCAGCTCATAGCACAAGAAGAATATCATCAAGGCTAAGAGAATCATATCTGATTCCATCGAGGATCACTTGATACATAAATTATTTTCAAAGAAGACCCCAAAGGAATTGTTTGATGCACTGTATCGTCTATTTGAAGGAACATCAACAAAAAAATGTCCTTGAGAAATCAACTTAAGAATGTGAAGATACAAAAGGTAGAAACCGTCAAGTGTCTCATATTAAAGAACAATTAGAAGCTCTTGGTGACATGGTGGAAGAAGTAGAAATCATAATGACCACCTTGAATGGTATACCAAGGGAGTGGGATTCCTTCATTAAAGGAATATGTGTTAGAAGGAAGTTTACCAAGTTCAGTAGATTATGGGAAGAATGCATACCAGAAGAAGAAAGAATAGCAAAAAGAGAAGAGAAGTTAAATGAAAATGAAGACCAAGATTTGGCATCCCATAAAATAAAGGAAAGAACAAAAGAAAGGGTCATGAATTGTCCCCTTAAATAAAAACAATTTAAGAAAAGAAACAAGATGTTTCATTCCCATGCAATCGAAGATGATGACCTAGTTGAGAAGAAGGCCAGAAAAGAAGAATAAGTCTTAATTTCATCTCTCACGAGTTCAGCTTCACATTGAAGTCACACTTAGCTCGTGGATAGTAGTTCCTCCAAGCATATGACAAATTACAAAGACTCCCTCTCATTTCTTGTGTAGAAGGACTCTCCACACAAAGTAAAGATTGGAGGTGATTACCAATATACCATCAAAGGAATAGAAGAAGCTTCTTATAAGTTGGATTCCACAAATTCCATGAAGATGAAGAAAGTTCTATATGTTCCAGAAGGAGGACTCCACAAATTAAAGGGACATTTAGATTCAATCCCTAACAACTCATGCCAACAAGGAGATAGACCATGAAGATGAATATAATTCTCCATGAAAGAACCTCTTATCCAACATTGGATAATAAGGGATGTGATCATGAATGAAGAAGAAGGGACACGCAGATTCAACATCGGTACACAATTCCATGTGATTTATGGTGTATAATACTTGCTTAGCATTGACGATCGTGAGAAAGATAGGTACAAGTCCTCAAAATCATATTGTGGAGTAGAGAACACTTTTAGAGACTCCAATAACTCATGCAATAAGAAAAGGATCAAGAGGGAGTCTACCAAACAAATAAATATAAGTATTTAAATTATCATTTCCTGTAGATCTAGTTGCGTAAATGATATTGTGTACACATTTATGAAATATTTTATGCATGTTAGAGTGTTTGCATTGATGAACAATATACTTCAAAGGATGGGTAAGTGGCCCATGGACAATATACATGTGATGGGTAAGTGGCCCATGGAGTTGTAAAACATTCCATTGCTACTTATCTAGAACGAAACCTCTTCGATGACATGTTAGAAGTAGTGCATGCTCTTAATAATGTTCTAGTAGAGATGGATGGAATCTAGAAAATTACCATACATATACGGGATATGGATGAATGTTGTATTGAATTATTGGCTAAGCCTTAGTTGCATGACTGCGTGACTTATGTATTTATGCATAAGAATTTTTTATTATTAATTTGTTTTGAAAAATATGAAATGTTTCTACTCATGCAATTTGACTTGTAGTAAGGATCATATGTAATCACCTACAAGAGAAGAATGGTGAGGCTTGTTCCTAATAACAAGTGGCGATGGTTCATCCATAACACTCATAGAAAATTTATCCAGATGAAGCACATGAAGATGAACCTAAAGCTCCCATAGTCAGAGGCACAATTATATAAGAGAGGGCTTCAGAAGAACATGATGACCATGATATAATTGTGCCACAAAAACCTGTAGATCCACCTTGAGAGATGAACACCCACAAGAGAAGAAAATATTGGGAACGGGAGATCATCCAAGATGCAGAGAAGTATGGTTCTCTAGAAAGGAATTCCAAAGAAATTAAGAGGCCTCGGACACACTCTAGTTATGTGGAACTGTTGTGTGACATCATTGATGCAGATCCTTCGAGCTATAAAAAAACAACCGAGAATAAATAGTGGTAGGATGCTATGATCAAAGAATAGCAATCGATCATGAAGAATGATGTCTAGGATGAAGTTCTGAGACCTAAAGGGAAGTATGTTCCAAGTGGATCTACAAGATCAAGCATGCAACATATGGTAACATTGAGAAATACAAAGCAAGGTTCATGGTTTCTCTCAGAAAGAGGGAGTTGATTATGACGAGACATTTTATCCATTGGGTAGACACACTTCTTTAGTGAATTAGAAGTGCATATCAAGCAACCTTCAGGACCTAGGACTCCCTATAGAGAACAACATGTGCTCATAACGATTTGTATAGGATCAAAAAGAACCAATGAGATAGCACATACAATTACATGAGGAGCTTGAGAATCACCTAGAGTGATGTATATCTCAACCTTTTCTACAAGGTTGAAGGTGGAAGCCTACAGAGGACGAGAACCTCATAGATGGGTGAAAAAGGAACTTGCATCAAATTTCAAGATAGAGGATCTTGGTATCTAGTGATCTTCAGAGATGAAATATATGGATACACATAAGATCAACAGTAAGGGAGGACACCAATCACTCTAGTGAAGAATGTTCCTATGTAGAGAGTACAAGATGCGGAGGGAGGATGGTGACTAGAGTAGATATCAAAGTTCGAGAATCTTAACATGATTCTTGGGATTAGAAGTATGGCAATATCCAAATGAGATTTTCCTAAATCAAGGAAATTATGCTTTGGGATGGTGGATTGTAAGGGCATGACTACTCTGATGGTGACAAACTTGAAGCTTTTAAGTTATGTTTCTTCAAAGACAATGGATATTATACAGACATATCATTGGCTCATTGATGTATTTGACAAATACAAGACCAAATATATGTTTTGTTTTGAACAACTTGAGTCAGTATATGGTGAAGCCTAGTCATGTTCACATGATTGTGCAAAAGCATGTGTTGAGGTACCTAAAGGATACGATTGAGTATGGCTTAAAATATGTGAGAGATCAGAGGATTTGTCTGCAATGATATGTTAACTCTCATTGGGATGATAGTGATATAGATAGGTGTTATATAAAAAAATATAACATAATACAATATATATCAATAGATAGTAATAATAATAATAACAACAAGCAATAATAATATAATAATAATTAGTGAAAAGGTGTAACTCTTTTATGAAGAGTTAAGTTAGAGGCCCTTTAAATGATTATATATACAGGAAATTCTATCTTGTAAAATATCATATCTTATCTCATAGTTTTATACATATATTCATCCAAATTGGTTTTTATATATTATTCCAAGTATTTTGGTAATATTTGTGTGAGCGAACTTTTGTTCGGCTCATTTGGTATTAGTGTGATCTGGCCCTTGGTATTAGTGTGATCTGGCCCTTGGCCATTATTTACAGTTTGTGTAATTTGGTTTTTAACCATTATCCCAGAGTTTCCTTGAAATTGTGATCTTTGACCAAAATGGAAAAAGAGAAGAGGTAAGACAATAATAATAATAATGAAAAGAAACAAAAAAAGGAAAGGAAAAAAAAGTTAAAAAGAAAAAGAAGAAAGAAATCATTTTATTGGAAAAGGACAAAAAAAAGAAGAAGTAAAACCACATGGGGTTTTTTTCAAAGCGTGGGATCAAAAGTTTACTATTAGTCCATGCGAAGCAGGGATTATTGCGATCGACTGGTCACCAAATTCTATTGACCACTATTGGTTCAAAAAAATTAAACTAATGTTTATTAAAGTTTTTTAAATTTGTATTATTAAAATGAATTTGCTAAATATCAAAAATATTTTTACAGTTTTTCAAAATTAGATTAACTGGTTTTCTGATTGGTACAGTGCAAAGATTTGACAATTTTTCTGTGATGTGCAATGTAATAACTGAATTATAAAATTAAATTTAAAATTTAAAATTAAAAAAAAAACTTGCCATGTAAAGTCTGGCCACCATCTTTCATTAATACATATCTAACAAGTAAACATGGCATTGGTAATTCATTTAATGAATTTAATTCACATTTTGCATGCCGCCTTTGGTATGGTGAAATAGCCTCTCTACTTCAATTTTGTCCTTGATCATTATTCCCTCAAGGCCCTGAATGGCATCCCTAAACATGCACAAAGCTCCCTTCAAACTTCCCTTCATTTAATGAATTTAATGTAATATATCAATATGAGATAACACATTATCAAAAAAATAATATCATATACACTAAACTAATTACAAATAAATAAATTAGATATATTAGATATAAACCTTTTTAATAGGAAAAAAATACAAATTATGTTATCTATGCTAAGTGACTTATTGTGTTAAAACCAAAAATATAAACTAACTTATTGATTCTTTTTAAACAAATATTTTCAATAATAAGTAAACATATCATAAATATTTATTTTCAATAAACATATACGATATTTTAATTATAAATATTATGAAGTTTAAGGTAGGGACTAGCTACTTTGCAACTATTTCTCTTGTTTATATATAGATATTATTTATCAACTTTTAATAATTGGTTATTCCATATTGATATAATCTTATTATTACTTTTAAAAATAATAATAATACTTATTGGAAAAAAATCAATTATTGAAGAGTATAGTATACTATACAAGATAAAATTCGCCTTTCTTTTCTATATCTTGGGATAAGAAGCATAATAAAATGGAGTCTCATGACAGAAAATAGGAAATATTCTCACAAAATTTTGAAGAGTACAGATCCCATATTTAAAACTTATGGGATTATTCTAGGAAAGTCTATCCGTGTCGCTATTTTCCCAACAACCAAGAAGAATTGCATAAATGTTGACCTCGAAAACCAATTAATACTTTCATAATAAGATATAATTGAAAATAACATGCTTCTTTCTGATGAGAAATATGAGCTTAAGAACATACAACTATATGTTGATGATTACAATGTCATATCTCAATTCAGTATTGTTTCATTGGATTGAGACAAGGTTGATATAATTCTTGGGTCACCTTGGTTAGATACATTAGTTACCTTCATGTTCAACAAAATGAAAAAGTTATTGACATTTCCTTATAAAAATGATAAAATCACATTCCAGAATGTTACACTGAAGTCAAGTTCAAGAGTTGTGTCGTTTGAAGACTTCAAAGACATCTCAAAGGTGCTTTCACAACAAACTAAAAAATCAATACACAAGATGTAGAAATAATTTGATAAAGTCACCATGGAAAAAGAGAAGAGATCTCTCGTCTAAGAGATCATAATAAAAAATTGCTTCTTGAAATCAAGAAAGTGAAGGATAAAGCACAATACCATCAAAATGCAGAAGAGGAGAATCGAGATCCTCAGAATAAACTATTACAAAATATCGAATATAATGGTCACCTTAAGAAGCATAAACAAGATCTAATGGATCATATTTAGAATATTAAGGATGATGAGAAAACACAAGAAGAAATGATAATGAATCTTAAAAATTATAACGATTCATTGGAAAACAAGTTGGAGCAAATTCAGAAGAGGACATCAAATCCCTTGGACTCAAAATTCCCAAGTTGAGGAAAAACAAGAAAATAAAAGTTCATTTATCGTTCAAAAGGAAGTCAATCTAGTAAAAAAAACAAACAACAAGAACTCCTTATCGACACCCAAACTAACTTTTTTTTTAACAAGGATTGGGTCAAAATGAACTTAAACAGAGGAGTTATGATTTCAAAAAATAACAAAAATAAAATCAACAAACAAAGCAAAAAATGAGAAGTTCCATCCAACAAAGAAATCAACTCCGATAAAGATGTATCTCAGATTTACTACTTCACAAACAATGCAACATTTTTTCTTGGTAATTCCAAACTTATATCATCTCGTTTTGTTAACTGTTGCAGTTCTAACACAAAAGATTGAGAAATGACATTACAAGAAACAAATTAGACATAATCCTTGTCGTCAATAAGATTTGAGGGAAAATATTCCCTTAAGGGGAAGGCAATTTTATATAAAAAATATAACATAAGACAATATATATAAATAAATAGTAATAATAATAATAATAATAACAACAACAAGCAATACTAATATACTAATATAATAATAATTCATGAAAAGGTGTAACTCTTTTATGAAGAGTTGAGTTAGAGGCCCTTTAAATGATTATAAATACGAGAAATTCTATCTTCTAAAATATCATATCATATCTCATAGTTGTATACATATATTCTTTTATCCAATTGGAATTTTATATAGTATTCCAAGCATTTTGGTAATACTTGTGTGAACGAACTTTTGTTTGGCTTAATTGGAAGGGCACCTTAGGATGTTGTTTCAGTTTTGGATTAGGTGTGATCTTGTGGCTCACCATAAATTAGAATAGTGTTTCTATCAGTATGATAGAGGATGATTATATCGCAGCATATTCAGCTCGTAGCAAAGCAGTCTAGATTCACAAGTTGTTGACAAGATTGTTATTGAGATAGATGTGACTGATATCTATTGTGATAACTAGAGTTGCATCAAGCTATCAGAAAACCCGATGTTCCGTGAAAAATTGAACCACGTTGAGATCAAGTATCACTACATCCGGAATATGCTGCAGAAGGAGCCTGTAAAGCTCCAATATGTCCCTATAGAGGAATAAGTTGTTGATATTGTAATTAACATTATTGTTTTCACAGGTTAGATTCATCTTGAGTATTTTAATATGGAAACCTGTGTAATTTTTAAGTACTCAACGTACATTTTAGACTGCTAAGCAGAGTCCATGATCAGGAGGAATTGTAAGAAGATAGGAGGCACCATCCTTCATAAAGGAGTAATGTGACTGTTGGATAACTAAGGATCTCAAGTGCTTACCAATTAACTAATTAGTTCCTCATTCTTTCTTAGTTTCCGAATGAGCAGTTTCCAAATATCACTAAGAACCAAACCATCATCTCTATTAAAATTTTTAGGGTACCCTAAAATTTACATCGAGTACTTAAAAATTACACAGGTTTCCATATCAAAATACTAAAGAAAAATGTTGTCAAGATATTGACTAAGCCTCTTTCTCGAATAAAGTTTGAGTACTTTAGAGAAAATCTTGGTGTAGTCCGAAAATACCTCCCTCATAATAGGGAGTGATGATTATGTTGATGATATGGTTTCCTGGAGCCGTAGTGTGGCAACTTAGTCTAGGATTGGTATGTCATCCTGAAAATGCTTGTTTGATCCCAGAGGGATTAGTTTGTCGGTCCAACAAGGCTTGTTTGACCTAGGGGATTGGTATGTATGACTAGGATTGTTTGGTCCGAAATGATTATCAAGTCAGACAAGGCCTGTTTGGTCCCCAGGTATATTGGTATGTCTGACTAGGCTTGTTTGGTCTGAAAGTATTAGCAAGTTAGACAAGGTATATTTGATCTACCAGAGTTCCCACAATAGATTTTCTCTAGATGTATGATGATGATGATGATGTTCCAATAGTCATATGTTGATGTCGATGATGATGCTCCAGATGATGATGATGACGTTCCAATAGTTATATGTGAATGACAATGATGATGCTCTTGTTGATGATGATGACGACGTTCCATGCTAATGTTGATGATGATGTTCCATGCTAATGTTGATGATGATGTTACAGATATATGATGTTGTTGTTGTTCCAAAAATTCCTATGATATATAGATTCACCAGTCAATTGTATAGTTGTTGTTGATGATGTTGAAGAATACCTTCCTTGTTAAGAGGAATTATTAAAGAAATGTAACTTTGGAAGATATTCTTATTGTATTTTTATTATATTATTATTATTCCTCATTCGGGAGATTTCCTTGATGTAATTGGTCATGTAAAATTCTTGAGGTAAAACCTATGTTGTAATTCGGGTCAATAGTACCTATAAGAATATTATATAAATGTTATTTTGAGTCTAACTACGTAATTCAGCCGATTTTTAGAGAAACATGCTGATCTAGTCAAGTAAAAAGGTCACTCGCTTGATGAGTATAAATAGGGGAGGCACTCCCTTCATTTAGAAACACATCTCACTTAAGAAAGTGCGCAAGAGAGAGAGAGAGTGAAGAGGTCTACTGGAAAGAGGAATTTACTTGTCTTGTTATTGGGGTTGTTCATTGTACTTGGTTGAATTATATATTGAGGAAGTTTTGTTGGGTTTTCTCCCTTGTGGTTTCCTAGATTAAATCTCTGTGTTATTTTTTGTTGTTGTACTTGTCTGTATTTCAGTGATCCTATTGCATATGGTTATGATGTTATGAATCTAAATGTTTTAAGATCTTGTATAACCATTAATATTTTAACAAACATCATAGTTTCCTAAGTGTATAAGGGATTATTGGATGACACTTAGGCCTAAAAATGTAATAATATTAAGGTGTCATTTAATTAAAAGAATGGATATTGTAGTGGATGGTATTGGATGACCATGACATTTCCCATGGTATGGGACTCAAAAAGAATATAAAAGACAAGGAAATCATCCATTGTAGACATATTGAGTTGATATTGATTCGCTATGACCGTCTAGAGTTTTTCTAGAGTTTTCCTTAAAGTTTGGAAAAGGTTGAGTTCTATGTTTTATATTTTATATAGCATATCAAATGCCATAAAGATACACACCCAAGGTTGAAAATTTTAATGATCTAAAAATGCAGCTTACACATATATAAAGCAAACAATTATCGAACTATGGTTATAGCAAACAAATTACATTAACAAGCAGTGTTGATTACATAAAGATACTCACATGTAGATGTAATGTCCCTATTTTTTTGGATTCCCCTATTCTGCGGTTGGAGATGACTTTTGGGGCTTATGTCAGTGAGTCAAAGGAGTGATATTATGTTTCCAATGAGTTTAGATGGCTCATATGAGTCTTATGGGGCCCAACCTAGTCCATTTTCCATTATTCATCATTGGGATCACTTCGACATAGTTTGTTTTTATTTTTGCATTCGGGCGATTCTTGTAAATTGGGAGGATTATTAGGCATAATTTAATTAAATTCAATAAGGATTTCATATTGATCATGTTATCGAAGGGAACACCTTGGTGCAATAGATCGTTGGAACCAGGATGAAGACTTTTAAATGTTGGGAGGATGAAAAATGACTTCTAGTGCCCCAAAATGTTTTTAAATGAAATAAATCACTTTTTTTTTGTTAAAAAGGATTAATTAATTAATAAAGTGACAATGACACTTTAAAGTCACTTTAATTAATTAATTGAGCGGGGAAAAGGTAAAAGTGACCCAAAAAGGTAAAATGAGTTTAAAAGGGTAGATTGACCCCTCTCTCATTCATTCATGACATTTCCACTTTTTCAAAAAAAACTTGTGAGCTCTTGTAGCTTGTGACTCTTGGGACAAAAACCCTAAGAGGAAAAATAGTTTCATTAGCAAGACATCCTTATGTATTCTAGAGGAAGAATAACTTGGATTTTTCATGGTGTTTCATTAAGAAGGAAGTAGAAGATTTATCTTGATCGTTTGAGGAGAATCATTAAATATTTTGGTATACAAAAAGAGGGTGCACTGGTTTGGGAGAGAGTCGAATATATATATAAGGGCTAGCTCAAGAGGTTGAGTGTTGTAAGTTGTGAGAAGAAAAGTCTCGGGGTCAAATCCCTGGGTGGCTATACATTGATATATAAGGGCCTCACTTGATGTCCCCATCAAGTTATCTCCATAATCAGATTGAGGGGTGAGGCCCCTTCAGGTGCCCCCCCAGTGATTTATTCTCATGGATGTAGCAGCCCCCTGGGGGGGTTTTTGAACCACACTTTATATATATATATATATATATTTCAAAATGTAACTACATACAACTAGGAAGAGGGCATATTCATGGTTGTTTAGGGCCCTTAAGGGCGACTTGCACTTCATATTCCTTGTTGGATTCTGAGAGAGGTAATACTCACTTCTTGGAGGGAACACTGGATTAAGACTCTTGAGGGGGCACAACATTAAAATACTTGTTAATTAATTCATGGTTTTGTTGGTGGGAATCTGTACCATTGCATAAATATTTTGGTGTCAAGAGGGTGCATCCCATAGTGCCAAAGGACACCCAACACACTACTATTTATTACCGCTATCTTGCTTGCAAATGGGGCTGATATAGAGAGATGGGTGCATTCTCTCCTTCCCATAATTTTTTAAATACAATATCAATCCAAATCAATCCATAAGGGAAAAGGGTACAATTGAACAAGGGATCCTGGGCATGTATACTTCACTTTAGCATCCTCTCAAAGGAGTTTACTGCTGATATATTATTATTGTGTGTTATACCCGAGGTCTCTAACTTATTTAATTATTGTAGAAAACTTATGTGCTTGGTGGAAATCTTCTACAACCATTCATCTCTTGTTATCTATTGTTGTTTATTCCATGTCATCTTATTGATTCATATTCTAGTATTGTACATAAGTTTTAATGATGAATAAATATGTATGTAAGTTGGTTTAGGATTCTTATTGTTAAATGTAATGGAAATTCTATTGCTTCCAATTGTTTGTAAAAACTCTTGAACCAACAAGCACCAAAACACTATAACAATACTAACAACATTACAATAGTAGTAAAGGGGAGTTGTGGGTTAACTGTTTGGTAGAATTTGTTGTCACAAGGAAAAGACAGAAGAGTTTTGGTTGGAAATATGAAGAATCTGATCACAAGGAGAGCAAGACCGCGACAAAAAAGGAGAAGAGTAAGTTGAAATGGGAGTTTGACTTATTTTTTATAAGAGTTAGTGAAGTTAGAATAATAGTCTATTTTGGGAATGAGCATAATTGTAAAGAGGGTCGATAGTGCATGTATTAATGTAGTGGGATATTTTGAGTTTGTGAGAATTACCAGCCGACTTTCAGTTAAGAACTAGTCAACGGTTAAAAAAAGAATTGTGAAAATCATATAAGGTCTATCCAAGATGTATGCGAGAAACTGGAGAGGGACTGAGCTAGAACATAGTAGAGAGACTAAACAAAGGAGAGAGCTAGGAAGACATGAGATCATGTGAAGGAAAAACACTTGATATATTGTAAAGAATATAAGGAGAGAAGTCTGCAAGTTGTGTGTGCAGAACAAAGGCGTTCCAAATATCACTCATGCCAGATGAAGAGCGCCTTTGTGATTTTTCTCGTATCAGTTTCCACGTTAATTATGTGTCTTTGATATTTGTGTTTACTATGTATGAATCTGTATAAGCTTGTCAAACAATTAATGATATAAAGTTGTGGAATGTCAATTGATATGTGTTAAAATCTATATATTTTATATGTTGTCTATCTATGTCAACAAATCAATCTTCTTTATTCACTAGTGTATATGTGTCAACGGAATTCCATCCTTTGGTTTCGGTCAAGTGTCCTTATTATGTTGTGATGAAGAAATCCTCTTCCATAAATGCAGAAGCATGTTTCTCATAGTTCCCATGGATATCTTGGGTGAGACATCACTTGCGTTGCGGGTGTTTTCGATAGAGTTACACTTTGTCGGGCCGATATCTTGGGCTTTGTTGACGGACAAGGAAGTTTGAACAAGGGTCAATAGAAAAGACACCAACAAATGGTTCCGTGGTCGAGACCTGAATCATCATGAAAGGGACATGTTTTGGCACTCGACGAAACTAAAAATTCAACATTGGGTTGATTACAAAGCGAGAGTTTACACAGGAAGAAAGTGAAGGATCGTGACTAAGTCCAATAGAATGGTTAGAAAGATATATTTACACATATATTCACGAGATTTTCTTTAGTGAATTTCCCATTATGTTTCATGAATGGTTGTTTAGGATTTATGATGTTTAACAATCATTCTCCAATCCATTTCAAAAAATCATATCACCCATAATCATGAAGATAAAGTGTACATAAGAGAATATTTATGCAATAGGATGTTAAAACATTAAAAAGAGCCAAAAAAATACTAAAAAAAAATTCAAAATAACCACTAAGGAAAGTGGTTCTGTGTTAATTGGAACATTCACTTTGATTTATAGTAGTTTCCTTTTTTCTACCATGTTTCCTCTATGCTTATATATCGATGCTACCTCCCCATTGAATTGAAATGGATTTCTAATAAGGAAATTGTTTCTTTTAATGTATTTTATGTTCTAGTTTAGTGCTCAAAGTTGTATTTTTAATGGCCTTAATTAATATTTCATGAAAAAAGCACATGGAATCATATGGTGGTGTGTGGAACAATTTAGTGAATCCTTATCTCCATGTCCCACACTTCACATACTAAAGAAAAGGAGAATGCATAAGGAATAAGACTAATGGCTATGCATCGATGCACATAACCAAAAGATGGAGTGCCTTCGCACTCCACCACAATGTACAAGTCAACATAGAATGAATTGAGATGTAGTAATAAATGTCAATGTTTATATATGAACTGCACTATAGTAATAAATGTCAAAACAAAATATTCTATATGGAGAAGATTGCATTGGTACTCTTATATATACCCCCTTATCTCCCACAACAATATGGATGTTGTGCAGTGATTGGTAACTAAGGTGATCTTTTCAAAACAAAGTTTGGAAAAGATATTGTCATCTATGATGTTGCTATACAAGGGAATGGAGCTCCCACAAAAGCATTGGAGTTTAGTCACAAGCTCTAGCGAGCACACCACAATAGATGCTTCATCTCACGGTGCCTTTAAAACTATGGGCATTGAAATTGAATTGCATTGTTGCACATCTTGTGAGTTATGAATTAGTAAATATTGTTCAGTCAGTGTTTCCTCACCCACCTAGTTAAAATATGCTCTAACAGGCACCTTTCCAATCTTCATCCACATGTTATTTTTTTAATGTAAACTTATGACTAATTTTCCGAGGCCTCTAGAGCATAGATCTCATTGTTAGAAACATCTACCAGAGGTGCAACTTGAGTAACATCTCCATCCCCTAACTGTTTCATGTTTTCAACAATTTCCTAGGTTCTCTTATCACAATCATAGAGGTAGTATCAAATATTCAGGTAGACATGAAATTTATGATGATGTAGTACGAAGGGGAAGGAGTAATTCATGATTTATTTTCAATTATGCATTGCAATTGAGATTTCTAGGTGGTTGGACCACTTACATTATGTTTACCCTACCCAATCTTGTAAAGATAATAAATGTTTGTCCAATAATTGTTTTAAACTTTTTGATGATATCTTACATTTCCATCTCATAAAGGTCCAAAATCCTAAATTTTGATAAGGTACTTGATTGATTTCAGGAACGTTCATTTTAAGCACTAGTTACTTAAGGTCGTTCTTTTATTTTCTCTTGATATCATGTGACTTCCCATCAGGAGCAAGGACCTTGATATATGGGTTGAAACATTGAAGCTTGTCTTATACCTGTTAATGTCTTTTGTTTAGATCTAGATATTTGCATATCAAAAAGATGTTCTTTTGTTTTGCGCACATGTATATAAAAAATTCTAATGAGCCCCCAAGTGCTATTGAATTTGAAAAAAATAAACCCTAGAAACTTTCAAGTATGTTTGTGAGGATATATCATCAAATGTGGCTTGCTCATGTTCAAGAGAACTCTATTCTTATATTTGTTGTCCAAGGCATGATTACACCAGAAGGTAACAATGATGTATTCCTTGCAACAACAAAGGCTTTGTACAATGCTCTTGATTTTTCACAAACATTTTAAAAATTAAATGGAAAAGAACTATTTTATGCAAGTTACTTGTGAAACAACATTGCATGTTGATGTTCGAATAAGGAAAGATTCATTAGAGTGCTTTGTTTCAATTTCCTCAACACACTATGAAAAACATACACCTTACTTTCAAGATATCTTCACTATCACTACAAAAGTAGTGAGAAATTACGAACAACATATGGCTTTGCAATCTATAACTACTTGCATAATATTTTGAATAACACTTCTAATTTAAACCAATTTTGAGTGTTTTCAGCTTCAGTTCCAGTTATAGTCTCTCTTTTTTTATTACAATTTCAATGCTATTGTTTTTGTGTTCCTCTAAAACTAGTTGTAGGTGAGCCACAATTTCTACTTTAGCTCCCCTTCTGAATTCTATAGGTTCAATTATGACAAAGTGATTGTAGTGTGTCTCAAATTATCATATTATTGACAAGTGAGATGAGGCGACATAGATGTTTCCTAAGAAAGAGTTTGAGCTTGTGATGGGCTAAAACTCAAAATCTTGGGCTAGTTAGTGCTTAAAGGTGCATCTAGTTCCATTTAGATTAATATTCAAAAGAGAAATTGGTCTTATAATCAAAATTGGAATTGACTATACTTTTTTTGTTGAGAAATGGATGCAATGCTTTTTTTTAATTTAATAATAATTACAAATATTTCTATGGATGTATAAAACAAGGAAAGAGCAACACAACTTTGTTGTGTTTTATTTAGGAACCCTACGGTGCAGATGAGATCTGCAGCCTCTAACTATATTAATCCTCTTGTAGAACTTCTTAACAAATATTCAATTATAATTTAGGAAGCAAGTGCTTGTTCCATCGACATTTTGTTGGATGATGAACAACATGAAGAGATTTTTGTTGCTTATGGTGACATAGTTCCTCGTGTTTAATTAGTAGGTGATATAGGTTATCCATTACATGAAGTTGCAGTAATTTCTCTTATAAATTTATCCAAGGACCACCCCCTTTGAAATCTTGACATGTGCTAATATGACACGATTGATTATGTTTTATAAATTCTCCTTATTATCTCTATTGTAAGTGATATGATAAATTTATACAAGGACCACTCCCTTTTCAATCTTGACATGGTCATATATGGCATCATTTATTATGTTTGGGAAATTCTCCTCGTTATCTTTGATTCTCTATGTTCTCTTCTAGTAGAGCTAGTATGGATCTTGACAAATACAAGCATTATTTTCAAAGGGTCAGTTGTTAATAGATTGGTGTAGCCTCTTTCTTATCATTGACTCATCCAAATTTGAGTATACGGGGACAACATAGTTTATTACACACAATTGTAAATATACTAAAAAACTCCCAACTCTGTGATCACCTAAAAATTACACATGACTAGGCCATTGAGACACTAATTTTATTTCTTGAATCATCGTCTCAATTAGCACAATAGTTGGGTGTTGAATTACATTCACATCTTCTTGCTAAAGATTATTTTTAGCAAGACATTTTGACACCGCAAGTTGTTGCTCCACTTGTTCATCTTGCAGGTGTTAGTATTTAGACTTTACAATAGAAAGCAATCAAGGCACTTGGAAGTGAATTTGTGAAACAAAAAAATCTGTTTTCTATGTAAACTTCCAATGTAAATAAGAAAATGGGTACATAAAGGAATAATAGTAATATATATTTGATAAGATAATAGGTAGTTTTACAATTTACATTTTTTGATAGCTGATTTTACCACGCTTGGTAGATCATGTATTTATGGACTTCCCTGTCCCTATGTAGACTCCTTGGACCCCCTTTGCTCAAATATACTTTGATGTTCCAAGAAATACCTTTAAAAATACCTAATTATTGCTATACGCAAGTCACAATCTTACATCCCTCGTGTACATGCAACTTGTCCCACTATGACCCACGTTCATTAGGAAATGTGTCTAAAAATAAAATATTTTGGAGTTTTCCTCAATGAGTCACGGATAACTTGGCTATTGGCCTTCCACATCCTCATGTTCATGCACTCTCCATTCTAGTACCATCCTGCAAGAAAAGCATGCATTTTTTATGAGATTTTTCCTTTATTTGGGTATGTGCACTCCTTTATGCTACTTTTCCTGTTGACAGTCACATGTCTACGCGGGAAGGGTTTGCTTTTCCTGCGTATACCCGGCCCTATACGCAACACAATAACATGTGACTCGCGTGGGCCGAGATACCCATATTTAGGTGGCTCCAAACAAAAAATTACAACATGGAAAACTAAAATAAATGCATTGAAAATATAGGTTTTGAGATGAGGATCTACCTGGCCCTGACGGTTCACAATTCTGTTGCTCCTAGCTCTCGAAATTAGAAATTGAAGTCTGTGTTCCAAAATGGCTCCAAATGCACTGTGTGGTAAAAAACAAATGGTGTGGTGAAAATATGAATTTTTAACTATTCATAAAATTTCTTTCGAAATTTTTACCCACTAGCCTATAGTTTGGACCTTTATTAACCTTTTTGAACTGTTTTGGCCTAATGTTGTGGTGTAGGGACTTATTTTGAATGAACTTTCACCGAGGTCTTGACCTATTCATGTCTATGGCAGGTATAATTTCGAACTGGAATATAGGATAGGATCACTTTTCGTATGCATCATGCATTTTTCTATGACCATGTCTCCTTAAAATATAGGTACAAACCCACTTTGTAATGTTGCAGGACCTCATATTGATGCTAGAAGTGGCATTACGTAAGTGGTAGATCCTTCCTATTCATGGGTACCCTAGTTAGATATCTCTTTTCCATTTGGTACCCATGCTAAGAATATTCCCTTAGGTCTGGGGGTCCCTTATAGTCACGCCATGTCTTTGATCGAGAACCTCATATTCTCTCTTGAACTTTATGCTAGTCATCTCCCACAGGGACTCCCATTTATATCAAGTTGTAATTGCATTTCATACATCCTCTTGCCGTATTAAACTTTATGTCGAATCCCCGCTTCAGTTTTATGATCCATATAGCCTGAGCTTGCCTCAATTCCATCCAAGCAGATCTTTTCATATATCTTTTGCATCTTGATTACCCCTTTTACCTAGAGGAGATATTCCCCCAAGTGTCCTATCTTGCATGTGCTTCCTTGCATTGAGCATAGGTATGTTCCACTGCTTGGAAGTATTTTTCTTTCTCACGACACTTGTTTCCTCCTAGTTTTGTACTATAAGCAATGTTATTATTTTTCAAGCTTTCCAATAAGAAAAATACAAAAAATTAAAAAACATAAAATGTCGGACAAGAAATGATATTACTTTTGGTAGCTGTCGTGTCGTGTCTCCTTCGAATAGAGAATTGTACATTCCATCCATTGGTTGGGTTGTTAGTATGAATTTAGGAGATCTACTCATTACTCTGAGTTTTATCCACCGATTGGTCATGCTTCTAGTCCCTATGGAGCCTTTTTCGATGCCTCCTATGTTGCATAGTTGTCTTAGTTTTCATGTTGAGTATATGTTGCCTATGAGTTTCCATATGCCTTATTATCTTGTTCGAAGGAAGTATTAGCCTGAGTCGAACATTCCTCAGATATCTTGTCTTTGCATGTCAACCGTTCTCAATACAGTTACTAGTTCGTGCACATCTTGTTCGTCTGAGTTATTCCAAATTATCCAGCGTTGTTGTGTACCTCATGTTGGTTGATGGGGGATGCCTTAATTCCCTCCTTCCAGTGGATTCCATTCCATTGAATTCATATCATCTATTATGGAATAAGAATATAGAGTCCATTGAGTGCCTTGAGATTTGCAGTCATCAGTGACAGGTTCTCTCGCCATCGACAGTTTCGGGAATACATAAATGTCCCATGATCGATTGATTCTCTCAAGTGTTCGACCTCAACAAATATGTTCACACTTGTTTGATTGCACTCTGTACCTTGATTCCCATTATCATTATTAGTGGGATATCTCACGTTTGTTAACGGTATACATTAATGAAGGGTAATCAGATGACGATCTATCATGTTCGACCTCGACACCTTTATTTCTGTGATGGTACATGTACCAGTAGTGGTTTGTGTAGAAGAACTCTGAGCTTGGTGTCATTCCATATATGCTACCACCTTGATCGTGCCAGTATCCATGATATGTCAGCTCTCATGCTCAAATATAATGTTCTATCAAATATCTTCATTCAATATGGATATAATTTTTCACTATATATTGTACGTGACAATGACCACACGTGACATATGTCTATTATGCCTATTCATGGCCATCGTACTTTATGTATCTGGGACTACTACACTTCATATTTACAGTCACATGCTGAGATGTATCATTATATTGTAATGATGAGTGGCGGGTTTTTCCACCTGGGTGTTCATTACTCCACTTCTAGGATTGGTATAATGTATTTCGACCATCATGTTACCCCTCTGACCT
Organism: Pseudotsuga menziesii; assembly: GCA_001517045.1. Lineage (NCBI taxonomy): Eukaryota > Viridiplantae > Streptophyta > Pinopsida > Pinales > Pinaceae > Pseudotsuga > Pseudotsuga menziesii. The sequence continues at coordinate 382,263 of LPNX011027855.1, forward strand.
CACACATTATTGGGCATCTGTTATAGCTGATTTTACCACACTTGGGAGATCATGTCTTTATAGCCTTCCTTATCCCTATGCAGGCTCCTTGGACCCCCTTTTCTCAAATATACTTTGATGTTTCAATAAATACCTTTAAAAATCCCTAATTATTGCTATACGCGGGTCACAAGCTTACATCCCACATGTACATGCAGCTTGTCCCACTATGAATTGCGTACATCGAGAAATGTGCCCAAAAATAAAATATTTTGGAGTTTTCCTCAACGAGTCACAAATAACTTGACTATTAGCCTTCCATATGCATGTAAATGCTCTGACTCAACCCTTCACTTCCTATTGAAGGGCTATACATTGAGCCTCTTGGATGCATTAGAGGAGGAGAACTTATGAGAGCAAGGAAACTATAGTGGATTTGTGCCCCATTCATACATGCTTGAGTATGCATCCCTTTGTTCTTTTGAGAAACCATTGATGCTCTTCCCAAGATTTCCATTGTCTTGTGATATTTCGATTGATTTGGAGGATTGAAGTGGTGGAGGCCTAGGTGGAAGACTCGGTCTCTTAATTTTGACAAGGTGTCAATAGAGTTTGTCACTTGTATCCCTATTTATAATTAATAGAAATATCCATTTCTTGTCCATTGTATGTGTGTAACTAGGAATGTTCTTTATCCATGGATGTAGTTGCTTCAATTTATACATATTGGTTTTATATATGCTATAATAGGTCTAACACTGTATATCTATCATTCTTGTCTATTTCGTTGGTGTTGAGAATGGAATGTAGGTGCAAGTATGATTTAAAATCTCAACGTAGATCTACTACAATCGTCTGGAATAAGGTACACATTTTATCTTTTAGTGTTAGATTTTTTTACATCTATTGCATATGGAAATGGATTGATTTCTTGTGTCATACCGTCTGTTGTGGTCTATCCTAAGCCATTTGAAGTTTTCTCCATAACACATTTGATTGGATTTTATAAGCCCATTGTACATTTTTGTAGAAAACATGACTCTTGACTTATAGTTGTTCATTATTACTATGTTTTTATATATATTTTTTTACATAACATTGCCTTCCCCTTAAGGGAAGCTTTATCCTCAAAGCTTATTGAAGACAAAGGTTATGTCTGATTTTTTTTCTTGAACCATTTTCTCTACATCCTTTCTTTTAGTATTTGCGACACTTGATGAAATGAGATGATACGAGTTACGAATTCCAAAGAAGAAATGTTGCATTGTCGCTGATGTGGTCCATCCAAGATCTATTTTCATTAGAGCTATTTGATGGCTTTGTGGGGTGGTTCTTCTCGTTTGTTGCTTAGTATGTTGATTTGTTTTTCTTTCTTTTCTGACAACATAACTCCACTGTGTATGTTCATTTTGATCCCGTCGTTAGTCAAAATGACATTTAAAATTAGGGTGTCAATAAGGAGTTCTCGTTGTTTGTTTATTTGCTGGATTGACTTCTTTTTTAGCTGTGATGAATATGAATCTGTATGTATTTTTTCTTCCTCAATTTGAATTTGTTTTCCCGAGAGTCGAGATGCTTCCTTTTGGATTTGTGCTTCTTTGTTCTTCAGTAGATTGTTATTACTCTGAATCTTCTTGAATTTGTTGTCTTGCGACTTTTTGTCCTCTTTTAACTTCTCAATTTGTTCCTCTAGTTATTTATTGAGATTTACTAGGCATTGATTTTCTTCTTGCTATTTTAGCACTTCCTTCAAGGTATTCATTGGAAAGTTCCATCTTCTGACTATTTTTTAGTTTCTTGATTTTCGTAACTAATGTCTTGTTATGAATTCTTAGTTGAAATAGTTCTTCGGTATTGCTTGCTAAATTGTCATTGATTTTCTTAATTTCTGGCTTGTGTGTCTTCTTAATCTTGTCATACTTCTCTTGGAGTTTTTCTTGTTGTTGTTGATGTTGACATATCTCTGAATTTTGATCTTCTAGATTTTTTTGGTCTTGCACCAATTTATTATCTATGTCCTTGATGAGCTTGTTTAAGCACTTTATGTCTTCTTTGAAGTGGTTATTACTTCTATACAGTAACTTTTCGTCATTCTTTGACTTTTTGATTTGGTATTCTAAGTTTGATTGTGACTTTTCAAATGAGACATTTCCTCATCCTTATCTAATAACATTTATCTGAAACCTTCGTTATTTTTTTTCATTATTTGATTTTGGATTTCTAAGGCATGATTCCTTTGCTCTTGAACTATTTTAACCAAATTCTGCTTATCAATCTCGCATTGTAGATCATTATTGGTCGTTTTATAATGTTCTAGTTGAGCCAATATTGCTTGTAATTTAGATTGCAATTGTGATCTTGTAATCATCATGACTTCTTGAATTTGATGATAGATCTTGGCATGAATTATGTAATAACCTCCAAAAACAAATATTCTTTTAACCTTTTCTACTTTTTATTGTTATTGATAAATATTAATTTTTATAAAAAAAAGTTTAGGGGAGGAGTCAAAATATGGTAATAAAATATATTAATGATAATAATATGTACTATTATTTATAGGTTTGGGTAAAAGTTTAATGAAAACATGTTGGAATATAATCCATCGGGATTATACGTTATTGTAAATAATAGGAATATGAAGAGACTCTCGGATGTGTGATCCCAAGAGTCATAGTAGATGTATAAATAAAGGCATTCTATGGAGAAATAATATGAATTCAGGAGTTATTCTACCTTACAATGGTATCAGAGCTCCATAACTCTTTCCTGCTAGACCTCCATTCTGCCCTTTGTCAATTCGTTTCAGACTGCCTGCCCATTGTCAGTCTACATCCGAGCGTTTCTCCTGCCAGCTTGCATCCATTCATTGTATGCGTTGCAGTTCCAGAACTGCGTTGAGGAATGGCTTCCTGCCCATCGCCAGTCTACCATATGCATTCTCATGCATGGTCCAATCTCGGTTGAGGAAAGTTTGATAGTTCTGTTGAGTGTGTTCTTTACCATGTTGTGCATTGAGGTATAGAACAATATTATTAACCCTAATCCTTTCACGCTGAAGTTTTGTGTTGCGACCTTCATTTGTGTTTATCATCTGATAGAGTCTTCTCTATTGAAGAATACATTTCTCTTTACCTATGGAGAAACGATAGAGCCACTCCATTTATACACCTGAGAGCTACATCTTCCACCATTCTTCCAACTCGACGCATAGTCCACATAACATTTTTTCCAGTCCATTATCTCATTATGAATTTGCAGTGCTGAGGGCTCCTCCACCTGCAATTGTGAACTACGTCGGGTCTATGTTCAACCTTGGAGGGCCGTGAGCCAACCCATTTTCTAAATCTGCGACGATTGAAGAGATCGTGACTGCAATTTCTGGAATAGATGCATTCTGGCTGCATGATATGAATCAAATGGTTGTTGTGACCGTTGGGCTACACAAAACCCTAATTTTTGTCCATGCATTTCCTCTACGTGTTGTACCTGCCTAGTCCTAGATTCATTCCGCAATATTTCATATGCGTTTCTATCTATTGTGAAACCCTAATTTTTGTTTAAAGCTAGTCCATGGTTGAATGGAAAATGTGGTGACTCTATCGAGGTCCCTCATGGAAAATGTGGTGACTCTCTCTACCTGCAAGTTAAACCCGAGCTTCTTGTAATCGCGTGGATTCTTTGTAGGGAATATCGTGATCAAGGCATATCCCTGAGCATTCAGATCATGGAATAGATTAACTCGATTTAGACCACTCACCCAGCTATAGCGATTCAGGTTTGTTCTTCATTTTTTGAGTTGCGAGCCTGTGCTGTGTTGAACTGATATCTCTCTCCACTTGTGTGTTGAAGAGTGTGGCGTGCCATCACGAATTTGGAAGTGGAGGATATCTACTGCGTCCAATTCTTTGTTGAGTTGAAATAGCTGAGATCATTGACTGGTGCTGTTCAAAACCCTATATTTTGTGTGGAGTGCATCCTAATTTTTTATGGAGATGTGTTGAAGCTACTGCACGGAGAGCATTCTAATCCTGTGTTTCTTTTAGAGTTGTGCCTCTCCCTCACCATCACTTGTGTGAGGACTGTACATCTGCGTAACCAATGGACTGTACAATGGTATTTCCTTTGGCGTATTGCTGAGCAGTTCTTCTAGTGCTAAAAAATTTGCTTATGAACTTATTGACAACATATTTTCTGGTTATTGTTTTTCTATTATCTCATTCTCTTTGTCATATTAAGTTCATTATTGTAAATTACACTAGTAGAGACATTGACATTGTTGTAAAGCTTGAGGAAGGTGGTAGAGACTTAGACCTGCACCTTTACTCTTTATTCTTTTTTCTCCTATTGTTTTAGTTGCAAGATTCAATCACAGAAGATGCAATCTATAGCATCTGTAGTTGGTGCCACTCTCACTGGCAAAGACACTTATCCAGAATGGAGGAAGATCAAATCCGCCTTCATCTACAATGACCTTTAGGATGGTATTTGCGAAGGCACCACAATAGAGACAGAAGCTGGAGGGCCCATAATCAGAGACCCAGGACCTCCAGAATCCGAGAAACAAAAGGCCATTTGGAAAACAAAAGACAAGAAAGCTTTAGCGGTAATCACTGCCACAGTCAGTGAAGAGGTGAGCCAGCACATATTGTCTGCAAAGTCATGTTTTGAAGCACTAAAAACATTAAAAAATCTGTATGATTCACACTCAGAAATGAAATTTATTCAACTAATGCTAAAACTATTCAGTTTAGAAGTAAAAGACAATGATACCATGTTAGTTGCCTCTGAAATCAAAGCTATCATGAACAAGATTAAAGCCACTGGTATGAAACCAGATTTTCTCCTTGCAGCATTTGTAAAATCTTTGTATCCTTCTCACTCTAACTATCTTGAGTCGTTGCAAGCAAGTGACAAGTTCAAATCACTGACATTTGACACCCTGGTAGAGAAGATAGCTGACAGAGAGAAAGCTTTTGGTAAGAAGACAACCGAGCATTCTGGAGAATCACTTTGCTTTGCTCAAAAAGCAAAGAACCACACCAAAAACCAATCCAAAGATCATCCCAAAGGAGAAAGCAGCGAGAGAGGCAGAGGAAGAAGAAACTTCAGAGGTAGAGGAGGCAGAAACAACTCCAACAAAATATCAGATTTGAAGTGCAAGTGTTGTGGAAAGATTGGACACACAGCAGATCAGTGTTGGGATTCGTGGGACTCCATCAAAGACAGACATAACCAGAAGAAAGATGACAATAAGAACCAAGATGCTAGTAAATCTTCAGATTCTGCTCATTGTATTGTTGTACATTGTAATCTTGGTATTAATGAAATAACTTCATTTTCATCTTACACAGATTGTTGGCTACTTGATACTGGTGCAACATCACACATGACTTTCAGAAAAGACTGTTTTGAAGAATTTAATGAAACAATAAATGTCATAGTTTACTTTGCAGATAAGTCAAGTCTTAAACCAAAGGGAATGGGCACCATTCGGCTGAAGATGCATGGATTCCCTGATTTCTTGTTGAAGAATGTTC
>LPNX011027855.1:387840-414537 GCA_001517045.1 Pseudotsuga menziesii
GACTATAGTTCCCTACAATTCTCAACAAAACGGTGTAGCAGAAAGAATGAACAGAACCATAATGAATATGGTACGCTCAATGATGTTATTAAGAATGTAAAACTAATGTTTTGGGGTGATGCAGTGAAATGTGCAGCCTATTTGAGAAATGGAAGTCCCTCAAATGCTCTTGATAACAAGACTCCACATGAAATGTGGTTTGGTCATCTCCCTTCAGTCAGGCATCTTAGAGTTTTTGGTTCCACCTGTTATGCCTTGATTCCAAAGGAGCAAAGAAACAAGCTTGGTGCTTGAAACAGAAAATGCATTTTCCTGGGGTACGAAGAAAACTAAGGCATACCGTCTGTATGATGAGGTAAACAAGAAGTTTGTTATTTCCAGATATGTCATTTTTCTTGAGACTAATAAAAATGACCAGTCTATTGAGAAACAGCTTGATCATTTGGAAAAATATCCTCATCCAAAGAAATATTCTGAAAATGAATATGAAATTCCAAACCTTGAAGGGGGGATTCCTATTCTGGATCAACCTTTGGAATTTCTATATGAAGCACCAACTCCCCCGCATGAAGAAGTTCCTGCTACTTCACCTCAACAGGAGATTCAACTGGATGATGTGATTGAGAGACTTGGAAGATTCAACCTTGAAGGAAATGAAGCACCAACAGCTGATCAACCAGGACCATCACGGAAGATTCCTAAATGGGCCACAAAGACACTTGAAAGTGTCGATCCGGATGAAGTTGGAAAGATGGGAACGAGAAGTTCAAAAAGACATGAAGATGGAGGAGAAGTAGATAATTCAGGTGATGACATGGATGTATCATTTGATTGTGAATTTAATTTATCTTTTAATTTTGAACCAACTTCCTTTGAAGAAGCTTCTACTCGAGTTGAGTGGAAAGAAGCTATGCAGAATGAGTATGATGCACTCATGAAGAATGGAACTTGGAAGCTGGTTGACCCGCCAGTCGAAACCAAACCAATTGGCTGCAAGTGGGTGTATAAGAACAAATACAGATCAGATGGCTCACTTGACAAGCACAAAGCGAGGCTTGTAGCAAAAGGCTATGCACAGAAGGAAGGAATTGACCATGAAGAAACGTTTTCTCCTACAACAAAATGGGCTAACATTCGTACCTTACTCTCTTTAGCTGCTCAGAATGGGTGGAAATTTCATCAGATGGATGTGAAGACTGCTTTCTTGAATGGAGACTTGAAAGAGAATGTCTTCATGTCTCAGCCAGAAGGCTTTGTTGTGAAAGGAAAAGAACAAAATGTATGCAAGCTTGTCAAATCCTTGTATGGCCTAAAACAAGTGCTTCGCGCATGGTATGAAAAATTAACCGATCATCTTTTGAAGTTAAATTTCGAACATTTTGATCTTGATAATGCAACACTGTTTATAAAGAAAGTTGGAAGATCTGTTGTGTATCTTGTGGTGTACGTAGATGATCTTTTGATGACAGGGAACAATGAGAGCTATATAGCATCCATAAATAAAGATTTGAAAAAGATCTTTGAAATGACAGATATGGGACATCTCCACTATTACTTAGGAATTGAAGTCACTCAACATCCTAAGTACATATTCCTATCTCAGAAAAAATATGTTGGAGAACTACTAGACAAATTTTGCATGACAGAATGCAACCCTATCTCTACTCCAATGGAATAGAAAATGAAGCTCACATCAGGCGAAGGAAAAGAATTTGAGGATGCAACCAAGTATCGACAACTTGTAGGAAGACTTATCTACCTTACAACAACTAGACCAGATATTTCTTATGTTGTTGCCATACTTTAAAGGTTCATGCATAAACCTTGTGAATGACACTGGTCAGCTGCAAAAAGAGTTCTAAGATACTTGAAGGGGACTCAAGACGTTGGACTCAAGTACTTTAAGGTGGATGACTTCAAACTTATTGGGTACTCAGATTCAGATTTTGATGGCGATAAGGAGACAGGAGTATCAACTTGTAGATACACTATGAGTCTTGGATCAACAGCTGTCTCATGGAGATCACGCAAACAGTCAGTTCCGGCAGATTTAACAACAGAAGCAGAATATGTGGTTGCAGCTAAAGCAACGAAAGAAATAGTATGGCTCAGGAAGATACTTGAAGATTTGCAAAAAAAACAAGAGAACTCCACTCCATTATTGATCGACAATACTTCTGCAATCAAGTTGGCGAAGAATCCTAGATTCCATGATCGAACCAAACACATCAACACAAAGTATCATTTGATTCGACATCATGTAGAGGCCAATGCAGTCCATCTTCGACATTGTTCCACAAATGATCAAGTTGCAGACATCTTCACCAAAGCGCTTGGACGAGAAAAGTTTGAAAGATTCAGAAACATGCTTGAACTTACTAACACCCCTTCGGATTAAGGGGGGGATTGTTGGAATATAATCCATGGGAATTATACGTTATTGTAAATAATAGAAATATGAAGAAACTCTCGGATGTGTAATCCCAAGAGTCATAGTAGATGTATAAATAAAAGCATTCTATGGAGAAATAATATGAATTCGAGAGTTATTTTACTTGACAAAACAATTATATAATATTATAATAATAATATTTTTTAATAAAATGTTAATGGCTATGTAGGGTTACGTGGGCGCTTAAAAGAGGGTCATGATGAATCATGGATGAGAGGAACTCGAGGGAGTCTCACTGTGTGGACAATGGTGATGAAATGGTAGAGTGGTCACAGGAGTGGGGGGAGGGTGGTGGTTGACTGAGGCCAGATCTTGGATTTGAGGAGTGGAGCACGAACGAAGGAAGGATATGGTAATGGTGGAAATGGCAGACGACAAGATATCCACGAAGGAAGATGGAGCAAGAACGAGGTAGAGTTGGCAGTTGGAGATCGTAGGTAGAGTGGAATGGCGTTGAGAAGTGGAGGAGCGTAGGGGGTTGCGAATGGAGCGTGGACGAGTCGATGGGGCGACGTTAAGATGTGGGAGTTGGCTGGGAAGGTCATGGAGTGAAGGTTGTAGTCAGGTGGTGGGGAAATGAAGGTGTTGAGAGTAGAGAGGGAGGTCGTGGGGGTATAGCAGAATGGGGAAGGAGCAAGTGAACGTAGTTTAAAGGGAGCGTCACGGGTGTATGGAGTGTCGACGTGTGGTTTGTGGAAAGTGCAAGCCGTAGGGGGGTGTGATATCTACATAGGGGTGGAAGCGATGGCTTGGAGTTGAGAAATGAGGCGAGGGGAAATGAGACCACAGGTGGAGATGTAGGTCTATGTGAGGAAGGGTGCACGCAAGTGGAAAGGCGTGAGAACTGGTGCACGCTGGGTGTGTGGATGGAGTATGGAAAACGCAAAGTTGAAGGAATGGACAGAGAATGAGGGCATAGCTATGTGCAGTGTGGAAAGAGTGTGAGGACACAAATTGCAGATTCATAGGGAGATCATAGGTTGTGGGGATGGGGGATGAATGTGTGGAGGTGAAGAGTGTTGGGCGATGGGAAAGGAATATTTGAGGCGTGTGGAGCTGAGGAAGAAAGAGAGAGTGTAGAGAGAACTCTAATAAAATATTAATTTGATGGCTAATGTCCTAATTTCAGAGAAATTATGACATTATTGGTTAAAAACTAGAATCGTGAGGCCCAAGGAAGGGCTAGCTCTGATACCACTTGACATCAAGAAATTTGTTTTCTATGTAGACTTTCAACGTAAATAAGACAACTAGTCCATTAAAGAATAATAATAAAATATATTTGATAAGATACTAGGTGGTTTTACAATTTACATTTGATTGGCTTTTATAATCCCATTATACCTTTTTGCAAAAAACATGACTCTTGACTTATAATTGTTCATTATTAACAATTAATATTAATAATAATATTAATGGTTATCTTATTACTATGTCGATATATATATATATATATATATATATATAAGTTTTTACTTAGAGTCTAATAAAAATGCACATAAATTTTATTTCATCATATTTGATATACTCTTTTTTCCCCTCAGTTTTACTTGGATTTTTCAACTAATTTCTATAAAAAATGATCTCACTAAATTGTCTTCTCACTCCAAAATACCATTTATATCTATTTTCAAATTTTCTCTCTTGTTGGGCCATGAATCTATGAAGCTAACCTGTGATTGTATTGGGTATATCCAAGACCATTTATTTATGCTGGTAATATAGGCCATGGGATGCTCTTGGATTGTTAGCTTGGACATCATCCCTTTGAGGTTGCTAAAACTTATATGTGACTGTGTTAGACCTATCCTAGTGGGTTGTGGCTATGTAATACCTACCCTAGTGGGATTTGAATGTGTAAGACCTATCCTAGTGGGACGTGACTGTGTAGATCTATCCTATATGGGCTATGGACTGTGATGATCTCCCTTAGCCTTAATAAAACTCTCTTCTAGCTAGGCCATGGCTGATTTGACCGTACCTCTCTAGCCATGACTTCTTTGCAGCCCATCTCGAGATGAGATGTGGTTGTTTTAAGCCCTAAATGAAATAGGTCTCCACACTTGGTGACTGAGATATCTTGTTTACTACTGTATGTATCGAGCCTCAACCTACAACACTCTAACCTAATATCTATCAAGATATGTCATATGTTCCTCTGCTAACTTGTGTTTTCAGTGACAAGTTATAAACCTAAAAGTATCCGAGTATAGGGCTGACCTAAACAAGTTCTAGACTAGAATTATTATTTTTCTTTGTTTGCTACAGTCAAATAGTCAAAATCTATCTAATAGTTTTGTTCACTACTTCTATTATATAATTTATATACTTCAAATGCAACTATATGTTATATCTAATTTGTGATTAATTGGCGAGTTGTTACTACATAAGGAGTACTCTAGGACTAGTCCTTTATCCACTACCTTATTAACAACTTATTTCTTTCTTTCAATTAGTGCTAGTAGTTTTGGTACAAGTGTAATGGTTTTTATGATAGTATTATCACTATATTTGATTTCTTATAGATGAGATAATTTATATCACTATCTAAATAACCTCCTCGTATACCTCATTCCACCTTGATAAAGTATCACATTTATACCATCATCACCCATATCATTTAAACTATCATCATTGTACTTACATATCCTTAAAACTTAATGACATACTTTACTTTATTATAAATCCATTATAAGTGGTTGACCACACAAATCCACCAATAAAGGAATATGTAAACATAATAGCAACATCCATTCCAAATCTAGAGCGACATCTACATAGGAAAGGTCTAACCAACCACTGCTCTTCTAGTTGATTGAGTTGATTAAGCTTGCGAACATGAACTGGTGAATACATTAGCATTCCTACTTTATTTAGTTGGAGAATAAGTTGACTTGTAAATAACAACTATTTGTGTTCCACTTTGATAGGTAAAAGAAATTTATCCATCCATAAAGGTAGTAGTATCCATGTCACCTTGTTTGACTCTGAGAAAGGTAGCATTCCAAGCATTAAATAAGAAGCAAATCCAACATCATCTTGCTTAATTCTCAATCCCATTCTTAACCTTTAAGTTGACCTTTCCTAGTTGTTGAAATTGACTTTCTTGAGATCATAGATTAGCTTTATGAACTAAAACCACATGTGTTAGCAATAAAGATAGAGATAACTAATATACGAACAACATAGGTGATAATTAGGGATTAGAAAAGAAACTAGGTGTTTAGTGAGTATGTAGATTAGTTAAAGCACCACTAGAAGTAGACTAAATCCTCAACGAATAACCAATAGATTAATATGTATATGTCTAATGTGTTTTAGATTTTGATACATTCCCCATTAGTACTTTTTGCACATTCTAGTATGCTTATCCTTTTTATTCCTATGCCCTACCTATGATTAAGAATAGAGGTAAGAAAGGTAAGAGCTATCCATGTTCTTTTAATACAACTCACATATCCTAGTTCCATACCTTATTATCGTATAAATCTATAATGAAGTTATTCTCCTTCTTAGTGGAATGGAAGCTAAATCCTATTCTTAGTAGCTCACTTTTTGAATCCACATTAGTACAACCAGTCAATTAATAGAAATTCACTTTTTGAATCCACATTAGTACAACCAGTCAATTTTCCTAGTAGCTCAATTAACTTTTCAAGCTTGAAATTCTAGATATACTTTGCCTCAAAAGTATCAACTATTTGTAACTAATTTTATTTGATGGAAAATGCAAGAAGAGCATTGTTAATGCTTGGTAAAGTTCAATATGATATCCACAAACTAGTTGATCATTATGTAAGGATATAAGTGCTCATTGTGTTTTCTTGTTACCTTTAGTAATGCTCATTTACCCTAAAATATTATCTAGAGGATTATATCAATACAATAACCATGTTTCATTAACTTTGTATACTAAATGCATGGTTTCACCTTACACAAATGACATTATAGTTTTTCCATATTAGAAAGGTGCTCACCTCCCTACCTATAAATCCTTATTGACATTTCAACATTTTCAAATGGATATTCCAACGAGACAATCATCTTTATAATTGAAAGTGATAGTTATAATGTTGGAAATGGGTGGTTATAGTGTGAGTAGTAAGCAGTCAATGACATCAAAACCAAGTGACATCTATGGATGATTCAATCATGTCAAGTACAAAGTACTATAAAGGCATTAAGAATTGGGAACATAGATCTAGCTAAAAAGGATCATGAGAAACATATGAAATGGGTTAGGGAAGATTAGTAACATATATATAACACTCATTTTATTGCATGTAATATTTATGTATTGCAAGTATTTTTGTAATATTTATGTATTGCAAGTATTAGATCTTATTTTCTTAGAATTACAAATAAAGCAATCTTGGTGTTAATATTGCTCATTTCCCCAATTTTTAAAGGGTTCTAGCTCAATGGAAGAGTGCCCACCTTACAAGCAAGAGGTTTGTGGTTCGATTCCTCTGTGCCCTAATGATATTGCAATATTGGTATTTTTAACAAAATATATTTTATTATGATTTATTATGGCTATAGGGGGTGTTTCAAACCGTTTTTGTATGTTGTTATGAGGGGAGTTATAAATCGCCTTCATATGTCACTATGAGGGGGGGTTCAAAACTTCCCTTGTATGTTACAGTGAGGGGGTATCATAACCACCCCCAAAGGTTTGTAAGATGTATTTTTAGGGGGGTTTAGAACCACCCCCATAGGTGTCTACGAGGGGGGTTTTGAACCGCTCCCATAAGTACCTATGAGGGTGGTTTATAACCGCCCCTAAAGGTTTGTAATCAAGAATTTTAGGGGGGGTTTAGAACCTCCCCCTAGAGTTACTTTTAGAATCAGTACTATTGGGGGTGGTTTTGTTAAGACCTCCCCCAAAGGTTTGTAAGATGGAGTTTTAGGGGGGTTTAGAACTGCCCTTGTAGGAACTTATGTGGGGGGTTTGTAACCGCCCCCATAGGTACCTACGAGGGGGGTTTGTAAACGTCCCCATAGGTACCTAGGAGTGGGGTTTATAACCACCCCTAAAGGTTTGTAATAAGGACTTTTAGGGGGGGGTCTAAATCGCTCCTAAAAGTTATTTTTAGATTTGGTACTATTGGGGGTGGTTTTGTTAAGACTGCCCCTAAAGGTTTGTAAGCCTTGGAGTTTTAGGGGGGATTTAGAACCACCCTTGTAGGCACTTATGGGGGAAGTTTGTAACCGCCCCCGGAGCTTTGTAATAAGGACTTTTAGGGAGGGTTTGGAACCACCCCCATAGGTGTGTACGAGGGGGGTTTATAACTTCCCTTAAAAGTCACTTGGGGGGGATTAGAACCACCCCCAAAAGTCACTTTTAGGGGCGGTTTTTATCCCTTCAAAAACCGCCCCTAAAATTCCAAAATTTTAGCGTCAGTGCTATTAGGGGTGGTTTTGTTAAGACTACCTCCAAAGCCAAAACCGCCCCCAAAAGTGACTTTTGGAGGCGATAGACAACCCCCCTAAAATTCAAATTTTTTGTAGTGTCTCATTATAACAGCAAGAAATGGGAGGATTGCTTGAAACAGTTGGATGATACATGGGGCATTATGGACATGACAAAGGATTTTTATTTAGGGCATGTTCTCAGTGCATAGGATGAAAAAAATAGATTCATGGATGGATGTACCTACTATAGATCAAGGGTTCAACCCTTATAGTTATTTCAATGTGGGGCTCCAAGATATGATGATATATGGGCACGCTGGCCAAACAGTTATGATTAGAAAGGAACAACGTTAGCATGGAAGTTCCTTTCTGATACTATCATGGGACCCTAGCATTATAGGGATTGGAAGTTCAATGACTGGGAGATTTGGGTGGACCTTTATTGGGGATAATCACTTAGATTTTCCATTGGGATTCATTTTTTAGTATAGTGTTTTACTTCTCGATGATTCGTTGGGATTTTGTAGCATCTCATCATGGTGGAAGTATTTTCAGTTGAGAGAGATCGTGATTGGATTATGGAGGCCAGGATATTTTTTGTGAGGATTCGGTTTTACTTTCAAGATTTCACTCCTGGGGTGCATGGGATTGGTCCCATAGTAGAGCAGTTTTTAGGGGATCATTGAGTTTTTGCAATATCGAGTTTCTCTACTTATCGACAGTATTCAAGAGGAATCTTATGTTAGTACCTTGTCAACTGGTGGGTTGAGCGGAGGATTATTTACATATTTCAGATTGGTTTGGGACTCTGGTATCATTTTCAGTTCCATTTTGTTCAATTTGTGGAGTATCCAATTGTGATGGCATTTCTTAAGGACGAGCAATGCCTGGGAAGGGAGTACTATAATGTCCCCATTTTTTTTGATTCCCATGTTATGCAGATAATTTCGAAGGCTTGTGTCAGTCAGGAAAGAGGAGTGATATTATGTTACCAGTGAGTTTTCAAGTTTTAGAGGAGTTTTGTAATAACCCTACCTGAAATTTTTGGGGAAAAGTGCAATTTGGGGAAATTTGGGCTTAACTAGTCATGAATATAGGGGGTTCCAAATAACACCAAATGGTCCCTAATTTGAAATGAAATGGTATGGTGAGTATAATTACATACCAATATTATCTTAGAAAACTTTGGGTCTGACTTTAATCCTATGCAACTTGGTTTGGGGATAATGAGAGAAAGTACAAATTTCATAGTAAAATGAGGTCAAACTCCCCCCTAGGGGTGGAGGCCAAATTGACTTCCCAACTCAAGTACGAACCTTCCAAATTTTAGATCAGATTAAGGGAATGAATATTAGACATCAAGGGCTGTCATTAATCATGGTTATTAGCTCTGCAAGCTGATGATAATGTGCAACATTCATATCACAACTTTCAGTGAAATTGCTTAAGGGAAAATGACATTACTAGCTCTATTTTGGCACATGAAAAGTAAATTGAATGGTTCATATAATGACATGAAATAATATAAAACATACAAATGGATTCCCCAAAATAATTAAACATCATATAAATTCCTCCATACAGAGATGATATACAACTCTTTCAAAATGGAACCCAAATACATGAAAACTAGCGGTTTAATAGCATCGAAATACAAGATTTTCACATATGGATTACTTAGATTTTGAGTTATGAAGTATATGGAAATACGAGTACAGAGACATAAATTATATATCCAATATTGGACATCAAATAGGCTTATCCAAGCGCTAGCACCAATTCCAACAAGTGCACCATCACATGAGAGTATGGGGAATGGTGAAGTAGGAATGAGAGAAGGGGGAGATAGATGAGAAATCAAACTATGTGGAAATTCAACATGAAACTAAAACACATTCATTAATATCCAATGGGATTTTTTAATGGCCTCTCCATACACCAACTTGGAAAGGAATCCAACTCCCTCGAAATTGGTTCACAAGCAAGGAGAGTGAACAGTCACCATGCAATGGATAAGCAAAAACTCTCCAAAATGCCAAAGGCCAATTAACAAATAATCAAAATTTGTTATCCTTCCTCAATACATCCTTTTATTAACTTCATGAGGCCTCCTAAGATCAAATTTCCCTCCATAGGCTTCCTCAAACTCACCCTAGTGGTTAATTAACTCATATGACTCTTGTCTTCTCCTTCATGCTCTAATTCTTTCCCCATTTCAAATGGCTTCCTCTAACTCACAAATGCACCCTATTGGTGTCTATTTTTAAACTTGTCATGTTATATTTTCTATTGGTCTGCAATTAGGTTTGAATTTGTCATATTTGTCATAGAATATTTCATCATTTGTTATCATAGAGTGCATGGAGTCTCCTTCCAAGCGGCACACATTGTCTTATTAGTCTCTTCCTCTTCGATGTGAGTTACTCTCCTCTACTAATTTGAATTCCTTGTCTCATGATATGCTATGTGACACCACATCACCCTCCAAGAATTTTACTTTCCCCGTGTATTTGAATTTGTATGAAGGTCATGCGAAGTGTGTGGGAGAATCTATCCACCTAAGGACTCCTTAAGCCTCCAATTGTCTCCATGAATGAATTACACCTTATTTTCATAACATTTATTATTTATGTGACCCAATTTAATGTGAATATGGTAAAATAAGGTCCTTTTGAGTCCCACAACTCCTTTATTATAAAATTTATGCCTCCACCTCAACCTAGGGAAGTAGTAGGTTGGTGAAACATTATTTGCAATAGTCTTATTTGGATGGGGACATGACAATCCTCCCCAACCAAGATTGTGTGTCCTTAAGAAATGCCAATTTTGGATGCTAAAAAATTTGTTCATCTTCCCAAGTGGCTTCCTCACTAGGAAAATCCTTCCATTGTACCAAGTATTCATTTATAGTTCTGCTCCTTAGATTTCTTTCCCTTGCCTTCCCTATTATTTTTGAATGAGAATGAGTTGTCGTTCATCATCCAAGGGAGGTAATGTTTCTGAAACTGAAATATTCTTCCATATCACCTTTTTAAGACATGAAACATGAAATACATTATGGATTTTACTTCCTTCTCGAAGTTCCAATTAATATGCCACTTCTCCAAATTTTCGAACCACTTTGTAGGGACCATAAATCCTTGGTTTGATATTTTATGAACCTTTTCCTTTTTAAGGAGTTTGTTTTGTAGGTATGCAACCTCAAATAAACCAAGTCATTCATTTGGAAATGTCTCTCCACTCTATGTTGATTTGCATATTGTTTTTATTGATTTTGGGAAATCTGGAAATTATCTTTCGAAACCTTCAAAATATCTTGACTTTATTCAATCCAATCCTTAGCTTTTGGATCTCTACCATCACCAAATATGTGTTCAATAAAAGTGCATGCATAATAATGATAAAGTGTTTTGAAATAACACATGCCAATGGACATATGAAAAATAGTATTATAGCAAAACTCACCCAAATGCAACCATTTGATCCATGCTTTTTGCTTCCCACTAACATAGTTACTCAAGTAACCTTACAACCATTGATTCACCCTCTCCGTTTAGCCATAAATTTGTGGACGATAGCTTGTTCTAGGATTCAAGTTTGTTCCCACCATTTTGAAGAGTTGTTTCCAAAATGCACTAAAAATATTCTCTCTCTATCACTAGTAATGCTCTTGGGAAGCCCTTGTAATCTGAAAAATTATCTAAAGAATAGCTCAGACACTTGTGCAACAATGAAGGATGTATTGATAGAAAACAAATGAGAACATTTAGTGATTCTATCCACTAATACAAATATGCAATCGTTACCAAGAACTTTGGGTAAACCAATGATGAAATCCATGGAAATGCTTGCCCATTTTTGTTCTGGTATAGGCAAGGTATGCAAGAGACCAACTGGATGATTGTGCTCTACTTTGTTTTTCTGACATGTTGGAAATTAATTCATATTTCATAATATCAATATTCAACCCCTTCCAAGAGAATCTTTCTCTCAACCTTCTATATGTTTTGAAGAAACTAGGGTGGCTTGCTAAAGGAGAATTGTGAGCGCCCTTCAAAACATTTTTCTTCAAGCTCGAAATAGGGACCAAATAGATTCTATATTTTTAGTAGATGATTCCCTCCAACACCTTATACATATCATCATTTTTATTCCCATAAAAAATTTCACAAGCAAACCTATCCTTGGCATATTCTACTTCTAATATATCTTTCCAATCTTCCGCAACATCCATTAGAGAAATAGAGGGTCTTATAGATAAGGCATATGCTACACATTATTATTTCCATTTTTACATATTCGGTATCAAATTAAAATTCTTGAAACTTACTCACCCACTTTTGTTTCCTTTTTATTTTTATCTTTTTGAATGAGGATGTATCTTAGGCTATTCTGGTCATTTTTTACCACAAACTTGTTTCCCACCAAGTATTGTCTAAACTTGATCAAAGCATGCATTATGGATAACATTTCTTTGTCATAAATAGAGTAAATATTCTCACGTGGTTGTAGCTTCCTACTCTCGAAATATATTTGTTGTTTTCATTGCTTTAGGACTGCTCCAATGCCCTCCCCTGATGCATCACACTCCAATACAAATGGTTTAGATAAATTAGGCAATGCAAGAATATGACAATTACTCGTTACATCTTTCATTCTTTGAAAATACTTTTGAACCTATTCATGCTATTGGAAATCATATTTCTTTGTCAAATCAGTGAGAGGTGAAGTGAGTTGGGAGAACCCCCTCACAAATTTCCTATAGTAGGTACAAAGCCCAATGAATCCCCTCAATTTAGTGAGATTTTTGGGATGTGGCCATTCAATAAGGGCTTTTATTTTATCCAAGCCCACCTTCACACCATATTGACCAATGTTGTATCCAAGATACAAATTTTTTGTCAAACCAAACTCACTTTTTGACATCTTAGCAAGCAAAGATTGATCATGCATAATTTTCAATACAACTTCTAGATGATGCAAGTGTTCCTTTCATGTCTTACTATAATAAGAATATCATCAAAGAAAACTAGTACAAACTTACGAAGTTTCTTGTGGAAGATATTGTTCATGCATGCTTGAAATGTAGCAAGAGTATTTGTCAATCCAAAAGGTATGGAAAGTAACTCAAAGTGACCATAGTAACATCTGAAGGTAGTCTTTTGTATGTCTTCCTCCCTCATTCGAATTTGATGATAACCAAATCTAAGGTAAATATTTGAGAAGAACTTTGTTGCATGGAGCTCATCCATGATTTCATCAATCCTTGGGATGGGATATCTATTCTTCATTGTCTTCTTGTTCAAGGATCTAAATTCAATTCACATTCTTAAGGTACCATCCTTTTTCTTCACCATGGCAACTAAAGAAGCATAAGGGCTTGAACTAGGTCTTATGAGACCCAATTACAAGATTTATTTAATGGCCACCTCAATCACATATCAAATCATTTTGGGGTGTCTATAAGTATGCATTTTGATAGGTTGATTCCATATATCTAATTCAATGGTATGCTCCACCCCTTTGTCAGGTGGGCTTCTTGGAGGAAGGTATCCAAAAACCTTCTCATACTTACTCAACAACTGTTTTATCTCCTTTGGATGTTTAGAAACATTCAAGTGGGGATTGGAATATGTGATCAAACATTCAAAAGCCCACTCAATTTTCCCATGCCTCAAGGTAGACCTCATATGGTGAGAAGACACCACTCGACGAGGGTAAGTGTGAATTCCTCTCAACAAGATGGGTTTCCCTTCCAAAATTTTGACCCTAATTTTAGGGCTTTAATAGTTCATTGTATTCTACCCTATATAATATAAATATTGGACTCCAAAACCACATTTGTATCAACCACATTCACTACATAGAAATTATCAGTAACAGTGTAATTTCTTATAGTAACTTGAAAGTTTTGAAATCCATTTGGCACAACCCATAGAAATGTTACCTAGAATGATGATTGTGAAGCCATTAAAATTTTCAACATGTTGATTTCTCATCTCCACCAAGGATACATCTATGAAGTTATGATTGGATCCTCCATCAACTAGAACTATAACTTTTTGGCCCTGTATAGTACCCTTGAGTCTAAGAGTGTAAAATCTAGGCACACATGAAAGTACTACACTTTTTTCTTTCTTAGGAGAAGGATGTTATTCTTATGTTGTCTCATACTCCTCTTCTTGGGCTGCAAGTTGTATTTCTTCCTCCAACTCCTCCTCCTCATATTCAGATAAGACTTCAATGTAGTTTGACTTCCCCTTAGCACACCTATGTCTAGGAACTCAAGGCTGCTAGCATATGAAGCACTATTTCTTCCTCTTGATTTATTCTTCGCTTGGTCCCTCCTTATTATACTTGAAAAAAGAGTCCCTTTTCCATGGTTTCTCCCTTCTTTTAATTTGGAACTAAAATCAGGCTTAGTATTAATCTATCACAGTAATCTAGGGATTAAACACAAGTCTCATCAAAGATTAATAACAATAAGTCATGAAAATGGTGTAATTGTGCTACAAAATGAGTAGCTGCTCTGTATATTCACACAAAGAATGAGTAATACAATACAAGATCATACTGCAAGCATGAATGACAAAGCAATTCGAATTCCCAAGGAGGTCATTCAAATTGAATGAGTGAGTCTAGCTTAACCGAATGAAAGCCACAGTCAACACTCAAGTTAACCACTGATCAAAACCCTAATTGACTCAACTGAGCCCTAACTGAAGTTGGAGTGCAATAAAGGACTGAGTATAAATGAAAGTAGCTCAAACACATGTCATTGCAATCCAACTAACAAGTGGTAGCGCATCAATGACTCCAATGAACCCCGATGAGGTTAACTGAAGTGTAACTGAACATCAGAAGTGGTTGGAGGCACCCCTGTTGACTCCGGTTCATTAAATAATCAATTTAATGAAGGAAGGTGCCTTCACTGCTCCATTTAACTGATTGTAACCACCAGTTAGCAATAAAGTACATTTATGACACTCAGATCACCCTAGAGTGCTCCAGTTAGCCTCCCCGAATGTAGGAGAAGGATTAGTTAGCCTCCTTGACTGAAGGTAGCCATGGGTGTGCTCATGTTGATGTCATATAGTGCTCCACTGATGTCAATTAAGTCAATAAAACTTAGGATAGTGGTTTAACTAGGAAAAATTGACCAAAATGAGTGTGTATGGTGGTAAATGTCTCCAACACCCCCCCTTAAGCTATACTCAGGAGGAGTAGAAAACATAAAGTGCGTAAGAATGCTAGGGCCCTAGAAACAAAGGCCATAGGTCACCCTGTACAATAAAGTAACTACTTAATATAACCAAGAAAATGAGGAAAACCTCATGGGAAAAATACCCCCCCTCAAATTAAGTAGTAAATCAAGAAATTTTTGGTTCTTCTATGCAGCAACATCCTGAGACTGTGCATGTGAACCTATGAATCCAAACTAAATGAATATGTCTGGAGGAATATTCCACTTTGGAAGAAGAACTATGCACTCAACTGAATTAGAAATATAAACAACTGCACGATGAAAACTGGACCCATGTAGATCAGCTGAAATCATCTAAAGAGAGAGCAAAGGTTCTTGAGGATTCGAACCATGTGTGCAACACTAAAGAAACTGATATGTTTCAGCCTTGAACAACAAACCATGAGTGGTAAAATCAGCCCCAATTCTTAGGAGTAAGTGTCCAAGCGGATGCAGAATGTCTTCCTCTTTACTAGTTCTGTGAGGAGATGAGCATGTTACCAAAGGTAGAGAAGCCCTGGGATTGTGGAGAGTGAATGATTGAGATCCATAATCTGATATATATTCTGAAATAGCTAATGAATCACATAATAAAATATCATCAACCTCATAAGACTAACACCAAATCTCCATCAGTAGTTTTGAAGAGAAAGTGCGGTACTTGATTTTTCACACCGGAATTGGTGAGAGCAGCTACAAACATGACTGAAAGGTTTTGGATTTTAAAATATGAACCAAATAATATCATATCAGAAATAAAATCAGATCTAAATAATTTCACAACAGATCCAAAACTGTGAAATGAAATCAAATCCCCAGCAGCAATTTTGTAGGAGACTTGCGGTACTGTTTCTTCACATTGTTGATGAGAACAGCTACAAGCAGTACTGAAAGATTATGAATTTGATATATTAAACCAAGCAATATAATATTAGTTATAAAATATCAGATTCAAATAAATGGTTAATCGAGATGGTGGATGCACAACTTTCTTCTTCTTCAAAATTCTGAATTTTGGTGCATGCAATCATGCAGGAATTTGCTGGAAGATCTAGATCATGGGGAGTAAATGGATCAATCTGGTAATATGATATTTCTTCCAAAATATCCAAGGTATCACATATTTTCACACCAGCAGCAACATTAGAGGGAGAAAAATCAAATTTCTCTTCACTTTTAGAAGCAATTACTGGCAATTTTTTCATAGAATTCAAATGAAAATCACTAGAGAGTGTTTGCATGGAAGTGCAGCAGTGTTTTTCTTCAATATCAGAGATTTGAATGTATTCTTCTTTTTCATCCATATGAGGAGATGAGATATCAGAGATCTCATAAACTTCCGGAGCATCAGGAGAAGGAGTCATTGCAAGGAGACTTTCTTCAATTCGAATCGACTGTGTAGAAGATTCTGCTTCTTCTTCATCTTAAACAACTTCATCAGAGAGAGTAGAGGCCGATACTTTTGAGTAAAGAAATATTGTGGTGCTGGATGTGATCTCCAAAGTGCTATTATGATCCTCATTGTGCTTGCCAAAGTTTCTGTCCAATTTTGTCCAGAGATCCTTTGGGTATTCAGCAGAACCAATAAGGTAGCGCAAGCTAGGAGAAAGGACCAGACATATTGCTACAAAAGATCTATCACCATGATTTAGCCAATAATTTCCATTCTGATAAGAATCTTTTTCAAGTCCAATAGAAACCTCATAGAGACCTCGTCTCTTCAGAGATGCAATCATCTTCAACTTCCATTCTGAATAGCTTGTGAATGGGGTGAGAAGAGGGACTGATAAGTCCATTCAAAGTTGTACCTGTTAAAACCTGCAAATCACAAAAAAAAGGGGCACCGTAAGGTTGGAAAACCTACACATTTTAGGATTTCATCACACCCATCATAGTTGATCAAGCAATCTTGACCAACAATTTCCTTACTTGGGGTATTAAGTGGTAAGCCTTGGCTTCTGGTGCAGTGCTGGATTTTTGAGCTATTGCTCAATTTTCATGCAAGATCTGTCAAAAACCTTGTTTTTGAGAGATTTGAGCTTCGTCTCACCATGAGATCTGATACCATATTAATTTGTCACAGTAATCTAGGGACTAAACACAGGTCTCATCAAAGATTAATAACAATGAGTCATGAAAATGGTGTAATTTTGCTACAAAATGAGTAGTCGCTTTGTATATTCACACAAAGAATGAGTAATACAATACAAGATCATACTACAAGCATGAATGAAAAATCAATTCGAATTCCCAAGGAGATCATTCGAATTGAATGAGTGAGTCTAGCTTAACTAAATGTAAGCCACAACCAACACTCAAGTTAACCACTGATCAAAACCCTAATTGACTCAACTGAGCCCTAACTAAAGTTGGAGTGCAATAAATGACTGAGTCTAACTGAAATTAGCTCATACACATGTCACTACAAGCCAACCAACAAGTGGTAGTGCATCAATGACTCCAATGAACCCCAATGAGGTTTACTGAAGTGTAACTGAACATCAGAAGTGGTTGGAGGCGCCCCTGTTGACTCTAGTTCATTAAATAATCATTAAATAATCAATTCAATGAAGGAAGGCGCCTTCACTGCTCTATTTAACTAATTGTATCCATCATTTAGCAATAAAGTGCATTTATGACACTCAGATCACCCCCGAAGTGCTCCAGCTAGCCTCCTCAAATGTAGGAGAAGGCTTAGTTAGCCTCCTTGGCTGAAGGTAGGCATGGGTGTGCTCATGCTGATGTCATATAGTGATCCTCTGATGTCAATTAAGTCAATAAAACTTAGGATAGTGGTTTAACTAGGCCAAATTTACCAAAATGAGTGTGTATGGTGGTAAATGTCTCCAACACTTAGAGGGATACCGAGTCCTTGGCATCACACTGTTTTGTAAATCTCTTGTTAAATTTATGGTATCCTTCAATGTAGTTGGATTGTGCATTTTCACCAGCCATTTCAAAGGTTCTTCCAACCCCTCAGTGTACAGTAGAACCAACCGAGCCATAAAGATACAAAAAACCATCAGTGAATCTTTTGAATTCCAACATATAGGCTTCAGGGGTCTCGATTTGTTTCAACTGTTCCAATTCTTTAAAAGGAAGTTCAGGGTCATTCCTATCAAATCTCTCCACTAATGCCTTGGAAAACTATTCATAGGATGAGATATGATCATGTCCTAAGGTATTCATAACATGGAACCACCAATCATTGGATTCTCCCGCAAGATGTAGAATGGCCATTTTCAATGCATCCTCTTCAACCATAGGATTCAACTGGATATACACATTTAGTTTTTGAATCCAAGCACTACTAGACATTTGGGAAGAGCCATCAAAGGAAGGAATAGTTACCTTTCCTATGGTATAATTCAATTCCTGATTTAGAAAAGGTGTCCTATCACCATTTCCTCCATACTTGAGCTTGCTAGAGATGTTGAAGAACTAATTGAAAGACTAGAACTAATCAAAAGATAGAGTTTTCCTACATTCTTCACTTAGTTGTTGCCACTCATCTACTGCTTCCTTCATGCCATAAGGAGTGTCAAGGTTCTCTTTATATTCTAAAAACTTAGGAATTGTGGGTCTAGTCTGATTATTGAAGTCATGGGATCGATTGTGAGGTCCAGTCTTTGAGAAAATTGTAGGCCTCTTCATGATGTGAACTATTACTACTCCCTACTGCTCACTTGCCCCCAAGTTGGCTAGCCAAACATTCAAACCCTTGAATAATATTATTGGTCATATAATCAAAATATGACTTCATGAATGTCTTAAATTCCTCCTTATAATCCATAACTTCTATTTCTAGTGTATCCCTAAGCACCACTAAAGCAGAATTGACTTCTTCACCTTCTTCTCTTCCACTAACAATGTCTTTAGTTTCAGTCTCTAATGGAGGGAGATACTCACCAAGAAACATGAATAGATAATTCAATAGGTTCCAAGACCATGCTCTGATACTACTATAATAACCCTACTTGAAATGTTTGGGGAAAAATGCAATTTGGGCAAATTCAGGCTTAACTAGTCATGACTATAAGGGGTTCCAACTAACACCAAATGGTCCCGAATTTGAAATGAAATGGTATGGTGAGTCTTAGAACATCCCAAGATGACCTCGTAACACTTTGGGTATGAATTTAATCCATTTCAACTTTTTTTTGGTCTAATGAGAGAAAGTGCAAGTTTCCTAGTAAAATGAGGTCAAATCTCCCCTAGGGGTGGAGGCCAAATTGACTTCCCAACTCAAGTACGACCTTCCCAAATTTCATAATAAGGTATGGGAATGAATACCAGACATCAAGGGATTTCATCAATCATGTTTATTATCTCTTCAAACTGATTATTATGTCCAACATTCATATGAAAACTTTCGGATAAATTCCTCCATACAAATCTAATATACAACTCTGTCAAAATGGAAGCCAAATACATGAAAACTAGTGTTTTAATAGAATGGAAATGTAATATTTTGACATAATTATTACTTATATTTTGAGGTATAGAGTATATGGACATAAGAGTGCAGATCCATACATCATATACGCAAGCTTGGACATCAAATAGATTCATCCAAGCATTAGCACCACTCCAATAAGTGCACCATCACATGAGAGTATGAAGAATGGTGAAGTAGGAATGAGATAAGGGGGAGATAGATGAGAAATAAAAATGTATGGACCTTCAACCTACAACTAAAACACCGTCATTAAGCTCCAATGAGAGGTTTAAATGGCCTCTCCATCAACCAACTTGGAAAGGAATCCAACTCCCTCAAAATTGGTTCACAAGCAGGGAGAGGCCTCCTAAGGTCAAGACATCCTTTTATTAACTTCACGAGGCCTCCTAAGGTCAAATTTCCCTTCATAGGCTTCCTCCAACTCATCTTAGTGGTTTAGTAACTCCTATGACACTTGTCTTCTCCTTCATGCTCCAATTCTTTCCCAAATTTGAATGGATTCCTATAACTCCCAAATGCACCCTCTTGGTGGCTATTTTTAGCCCTGTCATGTCATATTTGTCATAGGTCTGCAACCAGATCTGAATTTGTCATATTTGTCATAGAATCTTTATTTTTGTCATAGAGTGCATGGAATCTCCTTCTAAGTGGCACATATTGTATTTTAGTCTCTTCCTCTTCCATGGGAGTTACTCTCCTCTACTAATTCAAATTTCTTGGCTCATGATATGCTATGTGACACCACATCCTCCTCCAAGTGTTGGAATTTGTGCAACTTCAAAAGTTATTCTTATTGTACTTGTATTGTATTTCCTTGTACCTCCTATGTGAGATTATATTGATGTAATTACTCATGTAAACTCTAGAAAGAATCAATGTAAACCCCAGGGAAATAATACACAAGAAAAGAATAAAAATAAAATTATTTTTTATTTCCCCAAGGTAGGTCGGCCCTAGTCAAACTTTCAAGTCGGCCCCAATAATTTTTCACTTGGAAAATCGGTATAAATAGGAGGAGCCCCTCCTCATTATTTCATCATCTGATAGCAAGTTTCTCTAGCAGAAAGGTGTTGTACTACAGTCATGGAGAGTGTTTTTTTGGGGTTGTACCTTAGAGAGTTAATTTTATCTCTCTCTCTTTTATTCTTCTCTCTTTGCTGAGGAGTCATTATCTCTATACGAAGGTTTGTTTGGTTTTTCCCGATCGGGTTTCCGAGGATAAATTATTGTGTTCTTTGTTTCTATGCTTTTTATTTCTTCTAGAGATCCCGTGATTTGCAATTAAGTTTAATTGTTATAATATTGTAAAAAATAACATGGTATGAGGGAAGTTCTAGAAGAGGCCATTGATGGAAGCTAGGGTTTGACCTTCCAAGGCCTTCCCTCATATCTTCAGCAGAAAAATAGATGTGTAAACTTCGCTCTAGGGGAGGCACATCGTTTGGTGAAAGAAAAGCCAAATTCTGAGAAGCTTCAATTTCTTTGACTACAGGACATTGTCGGAAGAAACTAGGGCATCATGTTTTATAGGTTTCCTACCAATGTTTTGGCTCGACCTCACCTTCCCTCAACTCGCCTTGATAGGGCACATCTATATGTAGGGTTAGTTTCACTAAATTCAAAAAATTATTTTTGACCTAACTCCTACTAGGGTTTCTGGTTCAGGCCTACATACAAGATGATTGGAATGAAGGTTGAAGATCATCTTGATGGGGATACAAACTTCATATCCTATAAGCCTAGGGTTCTTCTCATCCTAGAAGAAAATGGTCTCTTGAATTTTGTTAATGAAAAGGGTCTAGAACCAGAAGTGGAAGAAGCCAAGTCCTAGTGGAGGAAGAGTGTTGCGAAAGAAAGAAGGATTCTGATGGACTCAGTCAAAGATCATTTGGTTCTACAAATCTAAAAAAGAAGAAATCTAGGAAGATGTTAAAGTCCTTGAAGAATTTATTTGAACACGGAAACATCAATGCGACTCTCACATTGAGGAACAAAATATCAGAAGCTAAGGTCCAATGGAGACAACATTGAATAAAAGGAGCTTGTCATGACCAATATAAATGCTCTTCCATCGTATTGGGATTCCTTCATCCAAAACATAAGTGGTCGAACCAAGTTTCCCAAATTTGACAAGTTATGGGTAGGTTGTACTCACGAAGATACCAAAATTGCAGCAAGGCAAAGACTCCATGGTCCTCAAGTTGAGGATAATCAAGCCTTCATCACTCATGCAAAGAAAGGAAAGGGAAAAGGAAGGAAGTTCCACAAACATAAGAACCAATCTAGAAAACCAAGTTATTCTCCATATCAGAAGGAAAATAAGAAGGATCTATCACTCATACAATGCTACAAGTGTAAGAAATATGGTCACTATGCAATCCAGTGTTTTAGTTCAAACAAAAGGAAGCATGAAGCTTCAACAACTGATGTGGAAGATGGTCATCATAAAAAAAACAAAGAAATGGAGATCGTACATAATTCTTCTTCATATCAACATTATCAGGTACAATTCCACCACTAGTGATACATCGATTATAGATAGTAGTGCTTCTAATAATCCCATCTCCGTGTTGTACTTGGCAATGGTGCCAACTACAATGTGAAAGGGTTTCAGTCTACATCTCTTCAATTGGAATCCAATGAATTACTACATCTGAACGATGTGTTGTATGTACCTGGTATGAAAAGAAACTTGGATTCACCAAGAGTGATGTAGATCCCAATCTTTACTACAATATTGAGGATAACGAGCCATTGATTTTGGTTTTGTACGTGGAAGACTTGTTTCTCATAGGAAATGAGAAACTAATTGGATGGTGTAAGAAAAATCTTTCTTCTGAGTTTGAAATGAAGGACCTCGAATTGATGCATTACTTCTTGGGATTAGAAGTATGATAGAGGCAGAAGGAAACTCTCCTAAGTCAAGGAAAATACACAATTGATATTTTGAAGAGATTCGGGATGTTGGACTGCAAGTCCATGGCTACACCAAAGGATGCAAATTTCAAGAAGTTGAAGGAGTCTACTTCAAATTCTGATATGATTTATCCCACCATGTATCACCATTTGATTCTCTCTTTGATGTATCTGACAAACACATGATCAGATATATGTTTTGTTGTGAATACTCTTAGCTAGTTTATGAGTGATCCAAGGTAGATTCACTAGGTTACTGCAAAAAAATTTCTCATATATTTACGTGGCACTGTGGGATATGGTATAACTTATGCTTCGAGATGTGATTTAACATTGCAAGGAATTTCTGACTCAGATTGGGTCGGGTGTGTTGAAAACAGGAAGAGTATTTCAGGATGTTTCTTTAGTTCAGGATCTGCAGTTATTTCTTGGTGTAGCTGTTGAAAAACTGAGATTTACTGCTTGCTGGTTTAAATGAACAATTTGTGTTTTTCACTTCAGCCGGTTTTGCATAGGCTTGAAGCTACTTAAGATTTTGCCGAACAATTTTAAACACACAGTAAAAATTACTAACAGGCTGAAAACAAATGCATGCACACCATAAAAATTTACTCAGATATTTTTGGCTAATCAGCCCTGGAAAAACCCCCACGGGGAAAACCAGTCAGAGAGGAGAGATTTTTATTATTCTTCAGCAAAATAAAATGGACAGAAATACAGGAGAAATACAACTTATCTCAACCCAGAATTTATCCCAAAGTCTGGACACTGAACTCAGCAAAAGAACCCAGCCGTACACCTCGATTTCTGAACCAAAAATTTGCAGACCGTACCACTCAGGAAAAATCGTACCAGCAGCAATAAATGTGCCGTACACCCCGATTTCTGTGATGTAATAAATGTTGTCCGTACAACATTAAATGCAGCCCGTACTTTCCATAAAAATCTCGATTTTCGTGCAGGAAATATGCCTCGAAATTTGTGTTGAATTAATGTGGCCGTACAGCAGGCTGTACCATCAAATTCTGTGCAGACCGTACAGCATTAAATGCTTGGTCCTGTGCATTAAATGCAGTCCATACCTTCTAATGGCTGCCTCGATTTTCGTGCCAACAGGAAATCACTTCCAGCGCTGTCTGAAAATCAAACCCTCCTTCAGCAAGTCGACCTCCTCTCTCTCAGCTCTTCTCTTCTCCTGAAAATGAAAAGTGAATTCCTTTTGCCTCCCTCAGCCTTTTTGTTTGCCCTAAGTGAGTTTCTTAATCCAATGGTGGAGAAAGAATCAAATCAACAGATGAGATTGAATGAGAGTGAAAATCACTTTTATTTATTTCTCATAAATAAAATCAATCACCCACTTAAATTTATCAAAAAGTGACTTTATTGTTATAAAGTCTCATTAAGTGACTTTTAATGTGAGGGTCACCTTTTTCCCTCTTAAAGTGACTTTAGGCAAAAATTAAAGTCACCTAGGGAACATCTGCCTAGGTACAAAAATCAACACTCCCTCTTACCGAGGAAGGTGTTCCGTACCACTCCCAACTTATCTCTGAAGAAGACGAACTTGCCCCTCCCCAAAGACTTCGTCAAGATGTCAGCTACCTGCTCATCAGTGGAAATATGCCGAAGCTCAACTGCCCCTCTCTGAACGTAATCTCGGATGAAATGATATCTGATCTCTATGTGCTTTGACCTCTCATGGAACACCGGATTCTCAGAGAGCTGAATGCAACTTTGATTGTCGCAGTAGATCACCATAGGCCTAAGCTCCTGATCAAACAAATCTACCAAAAGCTTGTGAAGCCACAATGCTTCACAAGTCGCCTGACTGGCTGCCATATATTCAGCCTCAGCTGAACTCAATGCAACGGATCTCTGTTTCCGGCTGAACCACGACACTGCTGCCGAGCCCAAACTGAAACAACAACCGGAAGTTCTCTTCTGATCCCGCACGCAACCTGCCCAATATGAATCTGTAAAACCAACCAATCCGACTCCATCCAAACCCCTGTAGTCCAGACCATAGTCCACTGTCCCTGCAAGGTATCTCAAAATGTGCTTTGCAGCTGTCCAGTGCACACTCCTAGGCTCAACCATGAACTGGCTAAGAGTGTTCACCGCAAAGCACAAATCTGGCCTGGTGTTGACCAGATACATCAACGAACCAATCAGCTGACGATATAGTGTAGGATCTACCAACTTGCCCTCGGAAGCATGGAGTTGCTTCCAGTTGGTAATCATAGGTGTAGACATAGGCCTGCAGTCCTCCATCTAGAATCTCCTCAGAATATCAGCTGCATACTTTCCCTGTCCAAGGAAAATATGCCCAGGATCCTGCCATACCTCCATCCCCAAATAATAGTGCATCAGCCCAATATCGGTCATCTCATACTCCGTAGCTAAGTCTCTCTTGCAATGCGCAATGAGACGCTCAGCCCCTGTGATGAACAGATCATCAACATACAACAGAAGAATGAGTGATTCTCCCCCAACCACAATGAAGTAAAGGTTGGGATCAGCCTCACTCTTCTGAAATCCCATTGATGTCAGGTACTCATCAATCCTGGAGTACCAAGCTCTAGGAGCTTGCTTTAGCCCGTACAAAGATTTCTTCAACCTGCACACATGAGAATCCCTCCCATGTATCTCGAATCCCTGTGGCTGCTCTAGATATACTTCCTCCTGCAGAAGACCATTGAGAAATGCGGTCTTCACATCCATCTGGTGGATCCTCCAACCCATCTCTGCTGCTATAGAAATCACTGCTCTGATGGAAGAATATCGTGCAACTGGAGCAAAAGTCTCATCATAGTCGACTCCCTCGACCTGTGAGAATCCTCGAGCCACAAATCTAGCCTTGTACTTCTCTACGCTGCCATCTGCAGCATGCTTTACCTTGTAAAGCCATCTGGAAGTCACAACTGACTTCCCCTCCGGTCTCGGTACAATCTCCCACGCATCATTCTTCATGATGGAATGGTACTCTTCCATCATGGCATCTCTCCAAACCGGATGCTGGTTAGCCTCCTCAAATGTAGATGGCTCAGAGTCGCGAAGACATGCAACAAGAGCCATATCATCCCTAACCACACCAAGCCTCTCAGGCTCCACCACTGCCCCGATCCTCTCCCGGGGTCTACCAACTGCCTCGGCATCCTTCAAGGTCTCCTGAAGCCACTTAGGCTTCCTCTTCCTTGAAGGCATCTCCTCCTCATCTGAAGAAGTCCCGGTACCAGAATGTCCTAAACCCAGAGGACCAGTAACTGAAGATCCTGTGCCTGCCGATGCTGTCACCTGAGGACTCAAACCTGTACCTGTACCTGAACCTGAACCTGTCCCAGACACTGTCCCTGAAGTACCAACTGCCTGAATCACCGAACCTGAAGACACTGTACCTGCACCCGGTGATCCAGACCCTCCAGAAACCTGTGGACCTGTAAGCTGTATCGAAGAAGCCTGCACTAACTGAGGTGTGGAGGCTGGTGCCTCCCCCTGCTCTAACTCTCTGGACTTCCGGAAGGCTCTCTCCTCATGAAACTTTACTTCCCGACGGACAACAAATTTCCGTGAACAAGGTAAGTAAATCCTATAAGCCTTCGAAGTCTCATCATATCCCACAAAAATACCTCTCTCTGCAGTGGGATCAAACTTCATCCTCTCCTCTGAAGGGACGTGAGAGTAAGTCAAAGAGCCAAATATACGGAAATGGCTCACCTCAGGCTTCTTGCCCGAATACATCTCCTCAGGAGTCTTGCTCCCCACTGCCCTGTGAGGACTCCTGTTCTGCAGATATACTGCAGTACTACATGCCTCAGCCCAAAGAAAGAACGGCAATCCCTGATCATGGAGCATAGCCCTGGCTGCTGCCACAATAGACCTGTTCTTCCTTTCAGCTACTCCGTTCTGCTCAAGAGTATAGGGAACCGTCAGCTGTCTCTGAATCCCCTCCTGTGTACAGAATGCGCCGAACTCCTTGGAGGTATACTCACCCCCATTGTCCGACCTCAATGTCCGGATCTGTCTACCTGTCTGCTTCTCCACAAGGGCTTTGAACCCTTGGAAGACTCTCAATACAAGCTCAGAATTCTTGCTCCTCATGAAGTAGATCCAGGGCTTCCTGGAGTAGTCATCTATGAAGCTGATGTAATACTCGAAACCTGTCAAAGAACATGATGACATGGGACCGCAAATATCAGAATGGATCAAATCAAG